>SKCR01044691.1:0-47867 GCA_019454045.1 Zanthoxylum bungeanum
TGTAAATTTTATTCAAGTAGTAATAGAGAGTATTTATTTTTCATCACAAAACATTCTTCAGTGATCAGAGAATCACAACAAAATTTACATAAGCTAGCTAAATTTATACTTGCACTAAAAGATTTATGTTTATTCTCCATATAAAAAGTTATAAAATGAAATAAGTTAGAAGTCATATTTGTTAATTTGAGAGAATATTAAAGAAATTGTATTGTCTGGACAACTATAATAAAAAGTATGATATTAAATAATTTTATTTTTTCATATTTTAATATACCATATTTATCTTTATAAGATGAGTCGAGTATGGCGTGGGTTAATATTTAAATTTCTGTTGATTCATTTTGCGGACTATATAAATCCAAATTTTAGCTTTTGAAAATATTGTTACATTAATCAGCTTTTGGGAAATGGAAAGATGAATTGAGGCAACAAATTGGGATTCAAAGCGTGGCGGTTTTTAATTCACGTGTGTTTTGATGAGTGTTCTCAAAATTTGATCGATAATTTAAAAGATTTAATGAGTCATTATTTTGATTTATTGAATTATTTTTAAAAACCGACAGAACCGACTGATATCATAAATAATTTTATTGAATTAAAAATTATAAAAAATATTGAATTTTAATTTTTGAATTTAAAAATTAAAAAAAATTGAAATAATCCGCTATGGTTTACCGATTTTAACCTATTTTAATGTTTAATTGGACCAGACTCGCGATCGATTCCCGATTTGACAGGTTCAACGGCCGGTCTAGTTTAGTTTTCAAAACAAATGTTTATCAAATACTTGAACGGTTGTGCTTTTGGAATTAAGCTGAAGTATAACAATGGATTAATTTGAGTTCTACCCCTTCAAATGTTGACCAGGTTCTTGCAGAAGCAGAAGACGGATGCCAAGACGTAGAGTACTGTTGTAACATATTTAGTGGTAGCAAAATTTGTATATTGAAAGAATGGAATATTGACACGATGGTGATATGATCTAATCCCAAAGTACATATAATTAAAAAGTATTTTTCACTTGGTTTCTATCACTAATCTATCACTATTATGTTCCTGTCACCATTATATTTTTTACAATGTCTCATGGAGATGATATTTGTGGTTACAATGCCTTAAAGGAAATAATATTTGTGATATCATTTTTTTTGTTAAATTTAATTTCTAATTGGTTACTCGCTGCCGGCCGTTTCAGTTGTAGTTGTCTTTGAGTTCCATTGATTAAGTCGAATAAATAATCATTACTCTCTCTAATATTTTCTTGGATCATACGCTAAGCTTTGGACTAATCATCAAGACATGTTTGGGCCTCCAATGATTATGGGCTCATGCTTGACCGAGTCTCATCCAATATACTCACTCCAGCACTAAATGCTTACTCAACTACAACTGTTGATACTGAGGATGCTAGAATATCCTTAGCAATTAATGCTAAGATTGGAAATTGTCTAGCGTGTTGCTTCCACCATTCCAAAATTTTAAAGTTTGCAGTTGTATCTATACTATCACCAATTTCAAAAAAATTGTTAGATAAACATCAAATTTAGTTACGACACTTGTTACCTTTGGTTGCTTTTTTCCCACATTAGTAGGAGTTGCCCTCTAAACATTGTTGAACTAGATTGTTCAATTTCAATATGTTGGGAAGGTGTTGGGGCATTCTTACCAATTGTGAATATTATTCATTATATAGTATAAATATATCAGTTCAAAGATTGCTAATAATTTTATTAATTTTTACTTGTTTATTTAAACATTCATAATAAATATGTAAATAATCTTTCAAACCATTTAATCTAGTACGATGATCAAAAATAGAAACAACCAAGTTAATTAAAGGAATATTTTCAAAATTTTGGCACCATTTAATCTTCATGATTGAAACTAAGTCGTACAAGTATTCATCATGCTCATGTTCTTGCATAACAATAGAAATGTTAATATTTTCATTAATAAATAAATGAGCAGTTGGATAATAAATAACAGACAAAGTATATGTAGCATCATTAAATACCTTTAATAGATCTAAAATTTATCCGCAAACATTCCATTATTGAGAATATAAAATAATATCGCCAACATGTGATATTAAAAAAGAACACAATAATTCACTATATGCATATGACTCATTCAACAATTCATATATTGAATTCCAACGAGTTGGAACATTTTTGAGAAATTTCTTAGGCCTTCTATTGTGGACTTTGTAAAATTTATACCATTATTTCATTATTTATAAATGTGATCATAAATAAGATATGGTAGTTTTTATTGGACTAAGATGCTCATGTAATTTTCTTAACCCATTTTGTATATATAAATTTAAAATATGGCACGTTTTGTGAAAAATCTACCACCGAAAGCAGGTTGACAAACAATTTTTAAATAAGTTATAGATACAGTGTTTATAGCTGCGTTGTCAAACGAAATTGTAAATATATTATTAATCAAATAATATTCTTCAAAAACAGTTTTAATCATTCTATATATATTATGAGCAATGTGTCTTTCATCAAAAACGCTAATTGTAATAATTCTTTTTTATAAATTACATTCATCATCAATCCAATGACATGTAATGTCCATGTATGAGTGCACATTCCAATTATTACTACGTATAGCAACACGTCCATTAAAATTAGCAAAATATATGTGTAACACTTTTTTCCATGTTTTATAAAGTTTGTGAATTGTTCGTGTTAAAGTGTTCTTGGAATATGTTTTGCAGTAGGATTTAAAGCATTTTCACAATAATCAACAAAATCTATTTTTTCACCAAAGATAAATGAGAGGTGTTCAATAGAAATAAATTTTGTTAATCTTCTTTATTATTTGTGTCAGAATAATGAAATAGAGGAGCAGAGCTAGCATACTCAGCTATTTGAGTTTGTGTCTGATCAATACATGTTTCATATACATGCTTATTTGTAATATACTTCAATATAGATCCATACATGCCGCTAAATGAATAATGTTTATTACAATAGTTGCATATAGCGAGTATCTTGCAGATGTTATTAGGATCTTATATATTCTTGTAGTTTTTGTTGGGGTAAGCGCAGCGGAAGGGTGCGGCGGAAGGCGAAAATGATTTTTAAACATTATAAAATTTTTCGAGCGAATTAATTAATATCAAATATTTTTAATTCACTCAAATATGTCTAAATATATTATTTATTAACATTTAATAACATAATATATTTCGTGACACGTCGAATTATTTTACAAAAATGATTTTCGACAAATAATACGCGTAATGGGCAAACGGTCAAACCGGTTGACCAACGGCCGAGCCGGGCCAACCCGCTCACTTGGGAAGACCTTGGGCAGCCCAAACAGTGCCCAGTTCGCAGATTTCACAGCCATCACACGACGAGCCCATTTCGACGCGATTTCGCCGTTTTCTCGCGTTTTCGCCCCGGAACAATTTCCAGAATTTATCCACCACCCAATACACATCCAATATCATCAAAACATCATATTTTTTCATGAAAAATATTATGTTTTTAAGCCATGAAACCATATCTGATCCAGAAATATTTTTACCCAATTTTCATGTCATAATTCAATTTATTCACAAAATTAATTCATTTAATTTACACCAAATTAAATCACCATATTATAAAGTTTTAAGAACAATTCTAGGCAACCATGGAGTGGAAAAATCACTCTAGAATGGCAATTTCAATTTTAAAGATTAATTCACTAATTAATCAAATTACACATGCTATAATAAAGAAACTATTAAGGTTAATTGATCAATTGACATCAAGTTTTTTGTTCCAAACATATCTCCAAGATACATATTTTTTAGAACATACAAAATACATATCTCATATATATTTTCATGTTTTAAGAAACAAAATTAAGAAATTATAAATTGGAAATTATAAATTACCTTAATTGCAATTTCCAATTCCTCCAATTTTCTTTGTCTTGATGTAAATTGATTTCAAGAACCCTAATCCCCTTTTCTTTATTGTTCTCAACACATGAGAGAGTGATCAACCCTTTAAAATGAATCAAATTTCATTTTAAATAGAAGGCACTGCCGATTTTACAACATCAATTTTGGTCAAAATAACAAATTAATTTGGCCAATATTTTTGACACCTATTAAACCTTATCTAATAAGCCATTTTTATTTTGATTTTGTTAAATAAAAAAAAAAATCCATGTGTCATACACATGGTTTGACAAATAAAATTTTGCCAAGTAAAAGAATATTCAAGTAATATTTTTCAATAAAATAAATTAATTAACAATTTATTTAATTTATTTAACTAATTAATAAAATGACAAAATAACACATGGAGAAATATTCCAAGAATATTTTTCCATTAAATATTATTATTAATAATTAATTAATAATAACAAAACAAGTGTCAAATTCCAATAATGTGTATCTAATCTAAATTATGTATCGTATACAAATAAACATTATTTAATACGTATGTGTAAATTATGAATAATCTGAATTATCCATAATTAATTGTCCAAGTGCTCAACGAGTACACTTTATATTGTGGGACCCTCTAGGTTCAAGTTTATCTGTCACGAAAACCATTTCCATGTCCGTAACTTGTCCACTCACAAATTACGAGGACCACTGATAATCGAGTTGAACCATCCAAGTCGAAGTTATCGCATATATATAATCCTTCTGTCATAGGTTATCCGAATTATTCCGGAGATATAAATTAAACGTCAAATCTCCGCTATGAACAATTCATGTGTCGCGACATAATTATGATTCTTAGCAAATATTCGAAACTCGTTTCCGAATCATACATCGGCCAAGGATTTCAAAGAATCACAAATTGGACACTTAAATCCCGTACACGGGACTGACATATCCTCTCTGGATACATCACATAATATCGTGAGTATCAGTCCATACCCAACGAACAGGCGGAGGTCTGATCTAAAAAGATCGTTGATGTGACTGTCATTAAAGTACAGAGGATATCTCACATATCCACAATGGTATCTCAAGTCAAATGAGCTAATATGTTATTCGACTCGTAAAGATTTCTATTGACGTTGGTGTATCTATCAGGAATCTTTAAATGAGTCGTTCAGTATTTATCCAATAAATACCCATGTGTCTATACGAGTCTCCCAAGACTCATGGTTTACTGAGATAAACTATTAGAACAATTCAAATATACGACACGTACCGGTCTCACGGGTTTACTAACCGACCAAATATGTAAACCTTGCCTAGGAACAATTTTAAGAATGAATCATATTGTGATATTTCTCAGTAACAATTGCGGCGCTTTTGTAATTATATCACAACTATTCATTCTAAGGTCATTTACGCATTTACCATATAAAATTATATTGATGAAAATTACTCAATTTTATTCATAATAAAATATAATGTAAATCGTATTTACAATAAATACAACAAAATTTGGCGCGCCGAACACCAACTCCAACAGTTTTTCTTGAAGATATCAGATTTTTTCTTGTCCGTCGGTATCTTTTGCCACATTTTGATATTGACTTTCTTAGGAACAGTCAAAATTGGACGGTTCGGTATCTTCCAAATCTTGTTGGGTTGGTGATGTAACAACCTCAACGGGAATGTTACCGACATATGATAGATTTCCACTGCCACATAAGCCTCTGACTGAAACCGGAAATCAACATTCATTCAAACACCATCTCATCAAAATAGATCAATTGTGTGAAACATTAAACATGACACGTACACAACCCAGATGCGGTACAATCACACATATATACACAAGTTATACATCATATAAACTCAAAAGAAACTACATTCTATATGAATGTAGACACAATATGATGAACCCATAAAACTAGTGACTGTAGTGCTGCTCATGTCACTGATCCATGTCTCCCAAAATGCAGTCTTGGCTCACCAATAAATGAGTCCTGCAAAATCTGGAGAGTGGGGGGTGAGTCCTAAAGAACTCAGTGAGTGGAACTATAAAACCAGAAAACAAACAGTGTTAGAAATATTCATATTCAGCGCAATAACTTTCAAAAATCTTAAGTCATAAATCATAGTTTTTCCTTTCAAAACTTTTGTAAATCAATTAAGAAAATATATGTATCATCATCATAAATATCATCGGTCAATCTGTACATAATCTCGTAGCCTTGGGGCGTTGCACGCACAGTCCCCCAAGCCACTAAACCAGTAAACAATGGTGCTATCAGTGCCACCAACCTGTCTATGAAAATCTGGGTCTAGAGGTCTCGCTATCCCACTAGCCCAATACCCATGATCTAAAGGCATCTGTCATCTCTAGTCTTGTATCTCATTTGCACACGTCTATATCCGGTATCAATCCAGATACCCATCAATACCATGTCCGTCAATTTCATATCTGTATCAAGTTACATCTGAGGTGGGTTTTTCCCTCATGCCTCCAAAATCATAAATCCATATCTTTGAAATCATTTTCAATCATGAAAGCATTTATCGGAAATCAAGCTTTATCAAAAGCTTAACTCACATGTCTCAACTTGAGAGAAATCAATATTTCAATTAAATTCAAATGAATTGCAAAATTATATCCAAAATCAGATTCAAAAACTCTGAAATAAGTACTCCACTCACAGTGATATGGCAAGTCGGGTGTGGTAAGCGGCGTAGGTGACCTCCGAGTGGCTTGACGTTGATCTAATGCCAAAGAAACTGTTAGTTTTCCTTGTAATAAATGGTAAAGTATATGCAATCAATGGTTGATATCTATGTTTATGGTATGATATATCATATGGTTACACATTTATACAAATCCCTTAGAGTGCCCCCGAACGTCTTAAGATTAAACTGGAATGGTTTTAAAAACAAATCTTGGAATAGCGCCTCGCGTCGTGACGCAACCCTTTGGGCGTCACGACGCGCATCCAAAAATGAAATCAGTAACCATCCTATGTTTTAGGCGTCGCGACGCGTCTCGCAAATTACAAAATAGTATGACTCCTATGTTTCTCGCTTCGAGATGCTCCTCATGCGCGTCGCGACGCTCATCGCCCAGATCAACCCAAAACCAATATTTCCAGAACGCGTCGCGACGCTATGGAGTGTGTGTCGCGACGCTATACCATTTTCCAGGCCAAAAAAATCAGCTTCACTTGTACATATCACTTCTTCAATACAACACAAACTATAAACACGACAACACACAACATAACTTCCTTTTCATTCTTATCACCACTTCACAACCAAGTTATAACCATAATCAATATACAATATAGCATTCAACACCTTTTCACACATCACATATCCATTTATAAACCCTGACATGATTTCAAATCTAGGGATTACACAATCTGAGGATTTCACAAATCTCCAATTCCTTAACTCAAAATCATCATCAAACTCAAGCCAATAACATGCTTCAAGCATCAAACCATCAAAACTCAATAATTCAAAATTTGGGTTTTACCTTTCTCACCTTGAATCAATTTATTTCTTCTCCATTAGAGATCCATAAGCTTTAGGGCATTTGTTTTTGGGTTTAAGGGATGGAGATTTCCTGCAACTAAGCTATTAAGTTATGGAGTTGTTTTGGAAAATGAGAAAGGGTGAAGATGAGGGGAAAACTGAGGGAGTGTGTGGTGGAGGGCTTTGTTTTCTTCTTCTTTTTTTTTTTTTTTAATTTACTGATTGCCAAATGTTATAAGAATGAGGTATGTGTCAATAGGTGTAGGAAGATTTTAAATCTTCTAGATATAATACTACCCGGTCAAAATTCCTTAATTATTTTCGAACTCAAATAAATTAACCATGATATGATAGACATTACCTTTAAAATTAAGCCCTTAATACCACCTTCAATATTTTCGTTCCCGATCGGGAAAATTTTTTAATCTCAACTATCAAATTACAACACTAGTCGGGTTACGAAATTTCGAATCGTTACAGGTGACATAAGGCTCTTACCCTTATCAATAGTATTTCTCCTTGGTCTTGAAGATCTTCCACTTAACATTTTTTTTTTAATAATAGAGAATAAATTATTGGAAACTTGGAATTTGAAAAAATGAATGAGATATGAAATATAATAAATTATTGGAAACTTGGAATGTGAAAAATGAATTGAGATATGGAGTATTTATAGATATATAAAAAAAATAATAATTATTATGCAACGGTCAATCGTTGCACTGTTTTGACCATTGCAAATTGCAACGGTCAAAACCAGACTAAAAAATTAACTGAAATTGAAAAATCTAATCGAACGGGGAAAAACTTGAAATTCTGAAAAATGATTTAAATTTAGTGAATGATATTCATCTTTTGTTATTATAATTAAAAAATTGAAATTCTGAAAAATCAAATTGTATTGAACCAAAGTGACAATTAAAAATAATTATAATTTTTTTAATAAAAAAATCATATAATTATATTTTTTTAAAACGAATAATTTATTTATAATCATATTAAATCAGACCGAACTGTACTCACCCCTAACCAAATCACTAAAGATATTTTTACCCGTAATATCTCGACAATAAATGATGTGCACGTATCTCGTTCCTATAGAAACTAGCATTTTTGTTTTATGTAATCATGTGGGGACTCTGCTTTCAATCATTTTTAAGCTCTGAAAATAAATAAATAAATAAATCCTGCATCTCCCTTTATCTGTCTGCTTCAAATATTTAATTATTTGCTTGCAGTTCCTTTAAAATCGATTCCAAGCCTCAGGTTTCATAAAACTTCATGTTGTGTCATTGAATTCTTGAAGCATTCATCCTCTAATTTTACTTTCAATTTTTTTTATTTATTCCTTTTTCTGGGCTACATATTGTTCTTGAAGCTCTGGAATTTTGTTTACAGTTCTGGAAATTGCATCAAAGGTTAGCTATTTGTCAATGAAAATGCTGAAGACATTTTGGAACAGCCCAATGGGTCCTAAAACAACCCATTTTTGGGGTCCAGCTTTCAACTGGGGCCTTCCCCTTGCAGTAAGTATATATATATATATTCATTTCGGAAAATGATATTTTGTCCGAACTAAAGGTGCCCCAATTAGTAAATTATGTTAATGTTGATGTTAATGATGCATTTGCTTGTTTGTGACAGGCCTTTTTGGACACAAAGAAACCCCCAGAACTGATTTCTGGCAACATGAGTGCAGGTTTTTTTGTTCTGATAAACAGCTACTTACCTTTTTTTTGTTTTTGTTTTTGTTTTGGGTTGGGGGGTTAGCATTAAATTTGAATGATTTTTGTTGCAGTGATGTGTGTTTATTCTGTATTGTGTATGAGATTTGCTTGGATGGTACAGCCAAGAAACCTGCACCTTCTTCTGTGCCATGCATCAAATGAAACAGTCCAGCTCTATCAGCTCTCTCGTTGGGCTATGGCCCAAAGGTAAGCACTAATCAGCTGTTCAATTCAAATTTTAGGAAGTAGCATCCCTGAGTGAATCATAACAGTTGATTTGATTCAGTGTTCAAAACAAATTCAGCTTAATACTAAATCATGATCCAAGTATTAGTAAGGTGGAAGGTTTTATAACTAATTAATCAAATTGTGCAGATGGAGAAGAGAAGGGTAGTTAGAAATTTAATGTTTGATATTGTCTCTAGACTCAATCAAGTTCCATTTTCAGTATGCAAACAAAAAAAGAAGTTAATGTTGAAAGGGATTGGCATTAAAGACTTTGTCAACATTTGAGTTCTTTGTGACAGGTCCTTAGAGCAGCAGAAGACAGAAGATAGAGGAACAGAGACCAAATGATCCATTCCATTCAAGAGAGCAGCATGGATTGGTCTTTGCCAACTTTATATACAATATGCCTCTTTCTTTCTTGACTATTAGAGCCTGAAATTGTCTGAGGCCTTTTTTTTCTTTTATTAACATTTAGCAATAATAATGTGTATAGTCTTTTTTTTTTTTTTGTCCTAATGCTATGGTTGATGGCTAAGAATTTAGGATTCGGTTGTTCTGAGTTCGAGATAATGAATGTATTTTTTATAAGAGTATGAGACAGTCGTGTATTTTACAAAAAAAAATGTAGTCCTTTTTTTTTTTTCCCTTTTTTGGGAGAATAATGAGCTGGAATTTGGAGAAAGTTCTAGATATTTGTTATACATCACACAATATCTATAGATCACAATGAAGTCTTTATCATGTTGGTATTTATTTTTGAAGTTTCTCTGATAATATTTGTGTTTATTGATTGTTCGTTTCTTGAAAGCAAGAGGTCTTTGAGTTCAATTTTTGCTCCACACCATTTTCTAGTTGATTTCTTAAAAAATAAAAAAATTATTACATCTTGCGATATATTTTCTTGTTAAATACTGTTATAAATTCCTCAAATTCATTAAATATGATATGTATATGTATAGGTAAATCATTGGGATTTTCAAGGGGTGTATGGGAGGTTGCAATCCTTGGAGGGTGCAACCCACCCCAAGGGGTGCCCTATTGGCACCCTCCATGCCTTATAAAAGAAGGTTTTTATCCCAAATGAAAGAGAGAGAACATATACAGAATCTCTAACCAAATTCAAGGCATTGTGTTTTCCTTGTTTTGAGAGAGAGATCCACCATTGAATCCGAGTTCGCATACTTGTTAAGGAGTGCTTCTTGAACAAGAAGTATCCAAGTTATCCTGGGAGAACGTTGGCAATTTGAATCCGCCAGTAGAGCACCTGTGACGGGGCCAATAAGTTCTTAAGGACAGAGAGATCTCGACTTGGATTGAATCTGTAAACTTGATTTCCAGGTTTGTCTTGAAGTTTTTCTGGTATTAGGGTTTTTTGCATCTAGATCTACTTTTGGTTGTTGATCTGTTTGATTTGCATGTTATATTACTGTTTAATGACACAATACTTCCAACAATCTTAAGAACTTATTGCTCTAGTGTTATTAGGTAGTAATTCGCATGTTAGGGTTTGTATATTTTCTGTAAAATACGAACTGTGCATGAAAAAACGTAGGGCGTTCGAACGCCCGACGCACGCGAAGGTAAAAATCTGAAAATTCGTAAGAACGTTCGAACGCGTCTTCAAACGCAACTCGAACGCAAGCCTTCTACCTTAGAACGTTCGAACGCGTACTGAACGCTATACGAACGTGAACTCTCTGGAATCATTCCGTTCGAACGCGTTATCGAACGCAACACGAACGTGAACTCTCTGGAAACACTTCGTTCGAACGCGTTATCAAACGCAACACGAACGCACACACACTGGACAGTCTCGTTCGAACGTAGATACGAACGTGACACTAACGATTTTGTCCTGGAATTATCATAAAAGCAAACTTTATTTAATTTTAACTTGGTTAGTCATATACTGTAAACACATTAATCTTGGTAGTATAGATTTAAGTTATTATTAAATTGTTCAATTATCACAAGCATTCACATAGTGATAAAGTTGAAATTGATTGGTTGTTGCATAATTGGTTGAGAATTTAAAGTGTAATTTTGCACAAGTAATTTCATCCAATCTTGATTGACATATATATATCTACACTTATCGTATTAATTGTGTTAGGAAAAGTGTAAATCTGGGTTTTGAATTGCTAAAAGATCCTATTGGAAAAGGTGTTTGAAGAATATTCGTTCATTCAATTTTCCTTAAGTATCTTTTGTTGAAATTCAAAGACTTGTGTTTATTGGAACTTTCGTCCATTAGAACAACAAGTGACTACCTAGTACATCACTTTGAACGAGATCATTCGTTGATCGTTGTGCAATTTGTCTTTCGTAGACTGATTGAACCTTGTTGTTTTCCAGTTACAAATGGCTAGCGGAAATATCACGGTACCGGTCTCTCACGGAGAAAAGCCGGAGAAATTTGGTGGGGCAAATTTCAAACAGTGGCAGAGCAAAATGCTGTTCTACCTGACAACTCTCCAGTTGGCTAAATTCCTCAAAGATCCTCCGGGTCTTGTGGAGGGTGAATCTGAATTGGCCAAGAAGAGCGAGAGAACGAGAACAGACTTGGATGTCTGGAGACTTCTTATGCAAGAACTACCTTTTGGGTGGTCTTGACAATACCCTGTACAACGTGTACCAAGGCATGACTTCTGCAAAGGTTCTCTGGGAAATCTCGAGAAGAAGTACAAAATCGAAGATGCCGGACAAAAGAAATTTGTCGTGGGTAGGTTCCTGGACTACAAGATGGTAGATTCAAGGACGGTGATGTCTCAGTTGGGTGAACTGCTATTGATCATTCATGAAATACTAGATGAGGGAATGAAACTCTGTGAGATGTTTCAAGTTGCCGCTATAATTGAAAAGTTGCCTTCATCATAGAAGGACTTCATGGGCTATCTGCAACAGAAAGAAGCAGATGAGCCTTGAAGACCTTGGAGTTTGATTGAGAATCGAACATGACAACATGATGTCCGAGAAGGCCAGCTACAAGACTATGGAGTCTAAGGCCAACATCTTTAAGGATGTAAAGGGTAGCAAGAAAAGAAAGAACAGTGAAGCTGATTCTTCCCAAGCGAACAAGAAGTTCAATGGGAAAGCTACAACTGTGAAAAGAGCGGTCATATGACAAAGGACTGCAGAAGAAACAAGATATCTCAGGACAATGGCAGGAAAAATGAGGCCTATGTCGCTGAAGATGAGCAGTTAACTGATGAGATTTCAGAAATGAATCTCTCAGCATTGGTAACTGAAGCCAACTTGGTTGGGAATCCGAGAGAATGATGGGTAGACATTAGGGCTACTCGTCATATCTGTGTTGATAGCAAGATGTTTTCCTCGTATCAGAAAGGTCGATGGCGGTTTTGACAAGGCACAATGGTTCTGAAAATGATATCCGGAATGGAGCTTACATATGAGAATGTTTGCACGTTCCAGATATTCTGAAGAACTCGGTCTCGGGTTTGTATTTGTTCTGACAAGATTGTATTGACCGAAAATGATATCTATGTATGAAAAGGATACCTCGCTGAGGGCCTTTTCAATGATTGTCAATTGTGCTATTAATAAAGCTGAAACTTCTGCTTATATTATTGAGTCACAAAAGCATGGCATGAGAGGTTAGGACATGTTAATTATGATACAATGCGTACATTAATTAACATGAACCTTATACCTAAATTTTCATTGATAGCCAACATGAGTGTGAGGCATGTGTTGAAGCAAAAATACATAGAACATCATAGAACGAAGTTCTGAACCCTTGGAACTTGTACACACTGAAACGTGTGTGACATGAATATTGTGCAAATAAGAGGCGGTAAAAAGTACTTTGTCACTTTTATCGATGAAAGCATAAGATTCTGTTAAGTGTATTGCTGAGGAGCAAAGCTGAAGCTATTGAGAGCTTTATACACTGAGAACGAAGTTGCAAATCAACTTGGCAAGTAAATCAAAAGAATCAGAAGTGATAGTGGTGGTGAATATGTTTCATCATTCGGTGAATATTTTCTGTGCACGGAATTATTCACGAAACCACTGCTCCTTATTCTCCTCAATGGGATTGCTGAGTGCAAAAACCGAACGTTGAAGGAATGATGAATGCCAATTGACTAGTTCTGGCTTACCTCAGAACTTGTGGGGGGAAGCCCTGCTTTCCGCGAACTACGTTCTGAATAAGCTTCCTCACAGGAGATTAGACAAGACATCATATGAGTTGTGGAAAGGTTATGTACCTTCCTACAAATATCCAAAAATGTGGGGGTGTCTTGCCAATTGCCAAGGTGATGGTTCCTAAACCTAAGAAGGTGGAATAGGACCCAAAACTGTTGACTGTATATTCATCAGATATACTTGCAACAGTAATGCATATCGATTCTTGGCACACAAGTATGAGATTCCTGACATCAATCCAAATGTGATGATTGAGTCAATGAATGCAATATTTTTGAAGAGACATTTCCTTGTAAGGAAAGACAAAGAAGATAGTCTCAAAAAGATCTGTTGATACTGTCAAGGACAGTGATCAAGTTGACCAAGAGTCAGATCCGATTTTCTGACATATTTGTTAGAAAATGAGCCTCAAAGCTATAAAGAAGCAATGTCTTCTTTGGAGGCACCTCTGTGGAAAGAGGCGATTATCAGTGAGATTGATTCAATCCTACAGAACCATACTTGGGAGTTGGTTGATCTCCTCTCCAGGTTGTAAGCCACTGGCTACAAATGGAAAGATGAAAATGGATGGATCAATAGATAAGTACAAGGCGAGGTTTGTCATAAAAGATTATAGACAGTAAGAAGGCCTTGTTTACTTTGACACCTATCCACCAGTGATTCGTATCACATCAGTAGAATGTTTATAGCCATAGCAGCTACATTTGGTCTTGAAATACATCAAAAGGATGTAAAGACGTTATTCTTGAATGGTGAATTGGATGAATAGACTTACATGGAACAACCAGAAGGGTTTAATGTTCCTGGATAAGAACAGAAGGTGTGCAAACTTGTAAAATCCTTGTACGGATTAAAACAAGCACCTAGACAATGACGTGAGAACATTGACAAAGAGATGTTGTCAAGTGGGTTTAAAACCGATGAGTGTGATAAGTGTATATACGCCAAATCAACTCAAGAATGATATGTCGTTGTATGTCTCTATGTAGACGATATGCTGATAATTGGTAATAATCATGAGTTGATTCAGTTTACCAAGAAAGTGTTAACCAGCAAATTTGATATGAAAGATTTGGGAGTAGCTAACATAACTCTTCCTCTATCAAAGAATACTGGCTTAAACATATCGCAATTAGAGTATTCAAGGATCATCGGAAGTCTGTTGTATCTCACGAATTGCACACGAACTGATATCGCTCAAGCTGTGAATAGGCTTAACAGATATACTAGCAATCCAGGACATAACCACTGGAAAAGCCATAGTAAGTGTTTTGAGGTATAAGAAACTTCAAAATATGGGCTACATTACGAGAGATATCCTGCTGTTCTAGAGGGATACAGCGATGCTGGATATCTGATATAGTGGATTCCAAATCTACGGTTGGATTTGTTTTCACACTTGGTAATGCAGCCGTGTCATGGAAATCCTCGAGGCAAACATGTGTTGCCCAGTCTACTATGGAATCTGAGTTCATAGCATTAGACAAAACAGCGGAAGAAGCAGAATGGCTTAGAAACTTCCTGGAGGATATTCCTAGTTGGGCCAAACGGTGCCAACGATTAGCATACATTTTGAAAGCCAATCGGCTATTGGGAGAGCCCAAAATACAATGTATAATGGTAAGTCTCGACACATACGTCGGAGACATAATACCATACGTCAACTGCTCTCAAGTGGCATAATAACGATCGATTATGTCAGGTCGAATGAAAACCTAGCGGATCCACTAACTAAAGGTTTACCTCGTGAGCAAGTTGAGAAGTCATCGAGGGGAATGGGCTTGAAGCCTATAATCTAAGAATTGTCACTGTGGAAACCCAACCTAGCTGACTGGAGATCCCAAGATCTAGGTTCAAAAGGGACAACAGAAACTTTGTGCAATTCAAAACAAGCACTGAAGAGTTTTGTACTCTTTTCCATTCCGATAATGACGCTGAGTGCTGTCTGTCATTGGTTAGGATAAGCTAAGGCTTTTAATGATCACTATATTAGGAGATGAGTCCTAATGGGGGTAAAGACAGATTACCTCTTCATAGTAGATCACCTATTTCAAGTAAGAAGTGAGGCCGCTTCCATGGGAACCTTTAAAGGCGGGTTACCCTAAAGTGCTTGATGAATCCGGGACCGTTGTTCAGGGCCGAAATGAACACAACCGTAGAATGGGAAAATGGTCGAATTAAAGCTGTGTGTTGGCAATTGTCTTGGTTTACACCAACGGCAGAACAGTTCAAGACTATGGGTCACTGGTTTGCCAAGTAAATCCGATTGTCATTCACTAGAAAGGTTCAAGGCGAAAGCTACCTATTTCGATGCAGCTTTAGCTCACGTATCTCTCTCACGTGCCTGAATGAATATTTGAAGAATTGTGGGGGATTGTTGTAAATTCCTCAAATTCATTAAATATGATATGTATATGTATAGGTAGATCATTGAGATTTTCAATGGGTGTATGGGAGGTTGCAATCCTTGGAGGGTTGCAACCCACCCCAGGGGGTGCCCTATTGGCACCCCTCCATGCCTTATAAAAGAAGGTTTTTATTCCAAATGAAAGAGAGAAAACATATACAGAATATCTAACCAAATTCAAGGCATTGTGTTTTCCTTGTTTTGAGAGAGAGATCCACCATTGATCTGAGTTCGCATACTTGTTAAGGAGTGCTCCTTGAACAAGAAGTATCCAAGTTATCCTGGGAGAACGTTGGCAATTTGAATCCGTAGAGCACCTGTGACGGGGCCATAAGTTCTTAAGGACAGAGAGATCTCGACTTGGATTGAATCTGTAAACTTGATTTCCAGGTTTGTCTTGAATTTTTTCTGGTATTAGGGTTTTTGCATCTAGATCTACTTTTGGTTGTTGATCTGTTTGATTTGCATGTTATATTACTGTTTAATGACACAATACTTCCAACAAATACTTTCAAATTCCACTCCATCAAATACAAATATTTATGGTGAAATAGCGGATGAGACCGTAAAGACTACTCAATTCCTTGTAAAAAATTGTATGCCTCGTCTTTTTTTAACATAGAACACTAGATTCAATATATTCGTGTCATCGCAGGTCTTCTTAGAAAAACCTAAGATTTAAACCTCGTAGGATGAAGAATAACAGCTTAAACACAAAATAACACATTACAATTTTATGAACTACAGAATCCTTATAATCGGTAGGAATACGACTTAACACACTAAAACTATTAAGATGCATGACGAAAAATTCGACATATTCACATATCTCTATAATCTGTTGATGATAAATCACATTATGTCTGAATACAAGAAAATCCATGGTACATGAAAAATACAAATCATGTACAGAAACAAACCAAGCTCCGATGAAAAAACACTACATTTTAAATAAAACAGTAAACTTCCATTAAAAAAATGAAAATCACAACAAAATATAAGCTCCAAAAGCCATCGATTCTTCACCCGTTTCTTTAAAAAATTGGAAGTATTAATCCAATTCAAAAATAAAATTATATTTCGCAATTTCAAAATCTAAATTTTCAATTTCGAATTGAACCTTTGCAGAGGCTTGACAGCCCATCCAATCTATCGGAAAAATATCCGGAGTATCTTATTTTTACTATAAAAATTTTTAAAAAAATAACTTATATGCAAAGATTTTTCGAATATTTTTTAAAATATAAAGCCTAAATGGATACGAAAGCCCAAAATATAGGGAGAATTTTCGTGTCGCAGATAGTTTGGGCTTGGGTAGTGATATTAGCCCATTTAACTACTCGAAACAAAAGATCCGAAATAAGATCAGCCCAACGAAAAAACACCAATCAGCTTTACTAGTCTTTCCCAGAAGGAAAAAGACCCCATTCTTGAGGGTTTACGCAGGTTCGTCTTTAATATCTTATTACAATCATTATTATTATTATTTAATTGTTTAATTGCCTGTTAGTTTTGTTTTTGGGTTTGTCATTTGAATTTGGCTCTTAGTTTGATTTGCGTTACTCAGGTGAATGGTTCGTGTTTTAAAGAAGCGATAAATAATAAGCAAAAAATGGCAACACAAGCGGCCGCCGCTTTCAGTGGTAACATGAAGGTAATTTTCTTTTTTTCTTTTATTTTTTTTTTTTGTAATTTTTTACTCATGATTTTTTCCTGTTATGTCCCTTAGAATTATTGAATCTCAGACTCTTTAGGGTAAAATGATAAAATCACTGCAATGCTCACCAAGTGTTTGTTAGATGTACTTGTTGTATTTGTGAAATGTAATTTAAAACAGAATGTTTGTTTGTTTATTTAGACACAGTGGGTGCAAAATTTTAATGTGAGCACATGATCTTGTAAAAATGCTTTCGAATTTTATTTGTGCGGCTGATGGTATGTGACTTGATATTACATGAATGTAATGTTAACACCAATTTTTGAAACTACTCTTTTCTAATTATTCAGAAAGCACTTGCTGGGCTGAGACGTATCAATCTGGAAGGTCTACGATGGAGAGTTTTTGATGCTAAAGGCGAGGTTTGGGCATATCATTCCTTTTTTCAATATGCGCTTATGTGTTTCGAATTATGTTGTGCTCTATTTAAGTGAAGTCCATGAAAGATTATGGTATCATTGTTTCCTTACAGGTCCTTGGGAGATTAGCATCTCAAATAGCTACTATCATTCAAGGAAAGGATAAGCCTACTTACTCTCCTAATCGTGACGATGGAGATATGTGCATTGTGCTCAATGCAAAAGATATAAGTGTTACTGGGAGGAAACTTAAAAACAAGGTCTATTACTGGCATACCGGGTAAGTGTTTTACCAATTTTAGTTGCTACTTCTGAGAACCTATGTTATAATTGGAATGTTGACCGTATTTTTGTAATCATTTCCTCCCTTTTTTCCAATAAAAGCTTTGTTTCCTATCCCCAAAAAAAAAATAGAATCATGAAATTGAAATGATTTTCTGCATTCTACATCAGTTGAGTCCATTGTCTTGTTGAATTGTAGTCATCAAATTTACACAGTAATAAAGGAGATGCAAGAATGGGGCTTTTGTTGAAAATCATTCCTTTAAGTGCACCCATTTTAAAGGGCTATCTCAAATAAATATGCTTGTGTGTGCATGCTTGTATAGGTATAAATGTACATAAAAGTAAAAGCTACTTTTTAAGTTTATTATTATGAAAGGTAATATATTTGATTTTTTCATTTATGTAGTGATCCGATTCTGCTGACCTTATTTACCTTTTGTCTTAATGACAAATTCTCCCGTTTCACATAGGTATATAGGCCACCTCAAGGAAAGGACTTTAAGGGATCAGATGGCCAAGGATCCAACAGAAGTCATCCGCAAAGCTGTCCTACGTATGCTTCCAAGAAACAAATTACGTGATGTGAGTATAACAGTATATTAGTTTTCAGGATATATATTCTTAGAAGTATAGTCTGCAAGTTATGTTCTCATACAATTGTGCTTTTCCTCCTTTTTTTTGTGTGTTTGAGTAGTTTTCACTTCTTGATTTTCCGTTTTCAATTTCATCGTATCAAATGAGTGTTATAGTTTGTGGAAGATATAGGTTATAGTTCTCTTCTTCTTGGATGTGCTTGTAGGTAATGTAGTTGTACCACTGCTTTTGAACGAAAATGACCTGCTGTTAATTCACCTTCTATAAAAACAATTGAGATAGTTCGATGTGATAAATTTAACAAAATTATTAATAAAGTTTCCTGCAGCTTCCTTTCATATCTATGTAGTCAACACTATCATGAATTAAATCCGTCTTTGGATAAAGAGTCAGTATTACTGCTAAAATCAGCATCTCAAATAAAACATATAAAACTAGACTTGAATCTCATGCGATTTAGAAGCACTTGTGAGGCATTTGTTTCTTTGGAGTAGTCGTGTTTCCAATTTGTTGGATATGAATTCTATTTTCTTTATTTTTTGTTGTTTCACCCTTGAGAGCCATTGGAGTAGACATAGAATCTCATGATATTTAAAACCCTTTCAAGTTTCACCTGTATAAGGTTTCTGATGCTAATTATTCACATTCATCCATGATCCATCCAAAGCTATCCCCTACCCCCTACCAGTAAAGTGTTTATTGTTAATGGTGTTGAAGTACCTAATCAATTGTATTTATGTTGTAAAAGAAAATGGTCAAATTTATGCAGGACATCCTTTCAAACATTCTTATAAGTTTTTATTGCCCATGCTGTGCATTGAACTATTTCTGCAGTGCCTCTAATTTCGTGAAACTGGTGGTGTTGTCCGTTCTTACGTCAAAAATTGCATATATCCCATGTTAACTGGGACTCTCATATTAATTCTTGTCATGTGAAACAATGGGTTTATCAGTATCTTTTTGTACATCTATGGCCCATGAGCACGAGTGTGGATTTAATAACACTCGAGTTTGAAAAATAAAATTTTGGTTGCCATTCCTTTTGGTGGAAATATTATTCTAGTGAAAGTTCATCAATAGGGAGTGTTTTTATATTTACTTGTAAAATATGGTTCAGATTCTGTGAGAATTAGGTTGTTTTACATGATTTCTTATTATGGTTGCAGGATAGAGATCGAAAACTGAGGATATTTGCTGGAAGTGAGCACCCTTTTCATGACCGGCCACTAGAACCATATGTGATGCCTCCTCGAAGTGTTAGAGAAATGCGACCTCGTGTTAGAAGGGCCATGATTCGAGCTCAGAAAAAGGCTGAGGAGCAAGAGAGTAACAAAGATGCTAGGAAAAACAAAAAGAAAGAAGTTGAATCAGAAGAAGTTACTGCCTCGAGCGATGGGGCTTTATTTGCTTCCTAGTTAGAGAACAGTCTTGGTCTGTATGTAACCCCAAGAATTTGGGATTTGGCTGTTTCATGTTTGGAATGGACGTCTAGCCTCTTGGTATTTGAAATTTAAGGTGCCTAAATTTGTCATGGCAAAGACAGCTTTCATTTTGCTCTTTGGTTCTCTCGAATTACATAATTAGTCTAATAATCTTTTAGGAGCACGATCTGAAGTATCATCTGTTCTTTTCTGTTTCAAGAAAGAGGGAATTTTTCCTCCATTCTCATGGTCTTAAAAAGAGGAGGTCAGAATATCTAGAGGAAAATCTGTCTGCCCATTCATCTGACCTTAGTTGGCAAGTTTATATTGGAACTATTTTTTGTCAATTTATGGATACTATTTAATATTTAGGGTTGTGTTAATGCGTGTCCTTAGGATCCATTTAATGAAAGTTTTGACATCATTTTTATGGGGAATGAAAAAACTATCAAAACATTAATGACTTTTTTGCTTTTTTCCATCAAAACTTTCTTAAAATGGATTTTAAAACAAATGCCTTAGGCTGTGTTTGGTTGGGGGGTTTTGGAGGGGAGGGGAGGGGAGGGGAGAGATTATTTTAAATTTTGTTTGTTTGGTTCAATTTTTTGAAGGGGAGGGGAGGGGAGCAAAATCCCTCCTAAGTCAATTTTAGCTCCCCTCAAAAAATGGGGGGTTTTGGAGGGGAGAGAAAGTGATGAATTAAAATTTTAAATGTAATTACTAAATTATCCCTACTTATATTGTTTTACTTTTATTTATAACATGCTATAAGGATAAAATAGTAAATTAGTTTTAAAATCTCTTCCCAATTAAACATATATTTAATTAAAAACCCTCATCTCCCCTCCCCTCCTCTCCTTTGAACCAAACATATATTTAATTAAAATCCCTCCCCTCCCTTCCCCTCCCCTCCATTAAAATCCCTCCCCTCCCCTCCCCTCCCCTCCCCTTCGTTGAACCAAACAGACCTTAAAGGCACTCGTTAGCATTTCTCTGCTGTTTAACTAGCGCTTTTAAATCTATTATTAAATGAATTTAAAATATGATCATTAGGCAACTCTCTACTCCACATAAATGGGTTTACATTATCTACTCACGTGATTTAGACTAGATAAAAGATCAGTCTGCTTGTGATGAGAGTTTTGAGAAGCAATCTCCTACTCTTAAGCTTACTTTTGAGTTGAATTAGACCACAGATTTCATTAAGGTAAGAGTTGATTAATACTTAATCTAATGCATTTCTAAACATGCCCTTTTACATGAAGCATAAAATTGTAAGGATGCATGAAGCATAATGGCCAATGTCAATACTCACCATTCAATATGTTGTTTGATTAAGTGAAAAAAAATTGCACAACTTCGAACAAAAAACAAATCCACTGGCTGCCAAAGATGGTACATTAATGTCATGAAAGCTTTCATACAAGAAATAAACTGGTTTAATAAACATATGGTCACACATTTGACATCTCACAAATCACAAGTTTTTTCGAGCACCAAAAACAAGAAAACCACTAAGCAGAGTAATTGCTCCATCCCACAGAAATTACCTAATCACTTGATGATCCATCGTCATCATCCTCATGCTCTGCGACAACTTTCTCTATAAGCCTCTTCCTAACTCCTTCAAGCACTGTTTTTCTTGATGGATCTCTTCCACTCTGACCATCATTTAGTACAGGATCTGATTGACAGAGAACTAATGCGACACCTGGATTTTGGGAAAATTAAATAAGCTAAGCTAAATATTATGTAACAGATTTGATTTAAAAACACATCAATAAAGAGACGGAGAGTATCAAAATCATGTTTATGCACATTTCTCTTGGGAAAAAAAGAGGAAAAAAGATAAAGCAACTGGTTTTGAAGCAACAGCATGTGATCAGTGATAGCATAAATTAATACTAAGCTTAGACACCAATGATTATTACAAGCTTCAAGAGACAACATATGCTTGTAGAGGATATAACTTCCAACTAAATATAAAAGTACATTGGTCAAAAACTGATTTGTCAGGTACACAATTCAGGACTATGAAAATGAGTAAAAAAACAACCAACCTAAAATGCTAGTAGCAGCGGAAATTTTGCGCAATACATGAACTTATAAACAAATTCAAAATGCCACTATCACATATTCACATGGACCTCAGGACCACTCAATACTCAAAATTCAGGGCAGAAAGTTTAAACGTCCTTTCAAACAAGAACTTCAATCTCAACTTCTTCTTTTGTGCTACCCATAAATCCCTCAATCTTTAAATGTCAACTCAACTATGTCAGAAATGTATTCTGCAGTTTCATTCTGCCGTTTGCTTTTCATGCTGAAGCAAGCAACAATTATTTATGAAGAGGAAGTAGAGAAAAGAAATCAGTAGATCTTAAGATATGCATGTCTTTAAGACTTTTTGAAATGCAATCTGTAGATATTATATAAGTGCCATATATAACATACCTTCAGGTGTGCATCTCCGACCAAAGCTATGTAAACCCACATAATTGGCTTTCACTGCACCATTGTTGTAAACCAATAGTGTGGGAAGGTTACAATCAGGGTAATTTGGAATGCAATCTGTCGATATTATTTTAACAAATTTTGTTGCAGGGTATTTTCTTGCCAACTCTTCCAAGCACTGCATTAGCAGCCCACACTCAGCAAATCTATCATAAAATACAAAAAAACAAAAACCGTCAGATTAACATTGGTTAAAGAATATTAAAAATATATCAAAGTACTCAAATAGTAGTACCCATCCTTGTAGAGAATCACAACTACCCAAATATCAGGGGGAGCTTGTGAAACCTCTCGTACGAAATCTGATCCTGAAATTGGGATTACTGATCCGAATCTAGATAAATTGACTGCTTCTCTCATCTCAGCCAACCTCTTTTTCCTATCAAAACACACCACAATCTAGATGAGAAACAATTCAAACCAATTCACCAAATCTTAACAATTTCTCCACAAGAAAATTAACCTACACAATAAGTTTCTTGAGAAGCTAATTGTACCACAGAAACATTGTAATCCAATACAATGAAACAGCATACAGTTTAAAAAAGCACAGAACTGAGACCATCGAGTCTCCCATAGCATTGAAATTTATTATACCACTAAAGCTACCATTTTTTTAAAAAAATTCTCAAGTGACTACTCTATCCCTTACAACGTCAAATACAACTCCAACAAAAAAAAAAAACAAAAAAAAAATCCATCAAAATTCAATTCAAACAAAACAAACAGATCCCGGAACAAAAATTAAGAAATAAATGGCATCCCACTTGCAAAAACTTTTCTACAAACAGGAATCAATAACTTAAAATCAAAATAACCAAAGAATTAAACAAGCAAGAACCTGTATTCTTCGAGGAAGCGGTCATCGTCAAGATCGGGGTCATCTTCTAACTCTTCAAGCTCTTCTTCGGTTTTCTCATCGACCCACGACTTGTCTTTGGGAACTGAATCTTGGTCCGCCGCCGGTTCGAAGGCGGGTGGCTTGAAAGCAGGCGGCTTTGGCGGTAAATTTCCGAGCCTTCTTTGTATATCGTCCCATTGTGTTGATGTTCCTTCCACATCTTTATACACAAAGTGATAATCTGCCATCGTTTTCCAGAAAATGTTAATTCACTTGACTTCTTCTTTAATGGGATCGGTCTTTTTCTAGAGAAGTTGCTAGGAGTGGAAAAAAACCGACCGAACCGAATCAAATCGCAAACCGAACTAAATCGGACCGAATTTACGATTTTTTTTCTAACGGTTTGGTTTGCGGTTCGGATTGGCCCACCCCAAACGGTTTACGGTTCGGTTCGGAAGCTAATCCGAACCGTACCTATTAAACCGAACCAAACCGTTATAATTAAAAATATATATATTTTTATAAAAAATATTTATATTTTTCTTTTAATTTTATTCAATGTTTTCTTTTTATTAGTATGTTAATACTTTTATTCTTAAATTTTTTGTTTTATGATATCATCATTATTCTTGAAAGTAAGATATTTGATTTGTCTCTTAATTAGAACGATGGTAGCATCATTATTCAAGAGAATTTTAAAAAAATACAAAAATTAATTGTGCCTCATTTTTCAATCCTTAATGGAGTGCATGTGTTCCTTGGAGTCACAGCTTACATCCTACCACTTCATACTATTTGTTGGATATACTAGTTTTTTTTTTCTTATTTTCACTTAAGTGGATGAAAATTTGTTTTAAATATAATAATCCGTAAACCGAACCGAACCAATCCGTAAACCGCTGGTTTAAAAAATTTTCAATCCGAATCAAACCGTTATTTAATGGTTTGGTTTGAGAGGTAAAAAATCTGAACCGTAAAATATGGTTTGGTTCGGTTTTTAGCAAAAACCGAACCAAACCGAACCGCGCCCACCCCTATAAATTGCTACAGAAGATCTCAATTCCAAGTGTTTCTGCCAAACTGTGAAATGTGAATTACTCTGTAAGCCTGAAGTCTTCTTTATTTTATTTATACACGTAATTTGTTTAATTATCTCACCTACGTCCCTAAATGTCATGCTAATCTGTCTGGACGGATCGAGATTTGTCAATCTAAGTCATATCCCGATTATGTATTTGAAATAAAAAATAATCTAAAATTTCATAATGGTTTCTGAATCAAGATGATTTTCCCCCGAATCTCAAATTATCGGATCCTAAATGATGATTGAGATTTGAAATTTTCCTGATGAATGATGTAGATTTATGATGAAAAATCTATTCGAATCCCGACTTAATTTTTTATTTTTGACCAAATTTTCATCACGAATCACGATTATGATTTTTAATCAGTATAAAAAATTATCTCGTATCATATAATAAATAATACGTGATCTCAAATTTTGATGGAAATTTTCAGTATCTATCGGTAAGTCTTTCAATAGTCACTAATTACAAATAAACATAAAAGTTGTTTTTGAAATGAGAGAAAAATGGTGGATGAATATTTGACTATTTGTATCTTTATATATAGTAATTTTATTTTGTTTCTAGTATTGTAGTTAAGTTGGTTTTCAATCATCTCACTTATGTTTATCATCTTGGTGGAGTTTAGGAAAAATAAGAGATTAAAAATATATTTAGACTTGTATCTTTTATTATAAAAAAAAAAAGGTGTTGGCGGTGTAAAAAGACTCTATGACAGTTATGTTGGTTTAAATCTAGGTCCCAAGATCATACAAGACATGAAAACATGCGTGAATACACCAACGGAGGTAGCGGAATACTCACATCGATCGGTTGAGTCGATTTGAAGACGAACGAAGCCAAGAAACCCACTGTTTTTGGTCACGCCCACTGTGCAGAATGCTCACTGGTTTGAGCTGATTCGGATCACATTTTGAAGCTCAAATCTTCGTCGAATAGATCCGTCCTCATGGTCGAACCTCCCTACCACCTTCGCAAGACTCGTAGTGTGCTAGCACTTGGATTTTTCACCATGAAAATCCACCTTTGCTTCCCTTTTCTTCACGCCAAAACTGGTTCCAAACCAGTCCATTATTTTGTGTTTGGGCGTGAGCTTTTGGAGAAAGAATGAGAGAGAAGAAAATTGTGTATTAGGTTGTCTTGAAAGTGTAATAAATTTACCTTATATATTTTCTAAAAATATATTAAAGGTAATACACAATTTTGGCTTTCAAAAGTCAATAAACAAACTTTCCAACAACTACACTATTTCAACAACTTCTATCAATCAAAGTGACAAGTTGCTTTGTCAATCAATCAATCAATCACATCACTCAAAGTGACATTTGATTTGACGCTTGATGTGACGAATGATTTGACGCTTGATGTGACTTGCGTTGCCGCACTCGAATTCGAAATACGAATGCGCTCGCAATCACACTCGGGCTTGGTTTCGCTAATTCCAAATTAACGAACTTTCCGTTGCGTCGTAATTAGATGATTACGCCTAGCGAATTCACTATTCACGTCGCTAACGAATTAATTCTAAATTAATTCGTTCGCCCGAATTAAAATCTAATTTTAATTCCGCGTCGAAATCTAATTTCGTTTAATATATCGAATATATTAATTTACCGATTAATTCCAAATTAATCATTCTCTCTCTTTAGACGATATTTTATCCTAGATAAAATATCTCCGTAATTAATCCTAGATTAATTCTCTCTCTCTTCTATATAATCCCAGATTATTCAAGAGTGCGAGTTGTGCGTCATCGGTGGGTTATCGGGAAGCGACCCATGAGATCTCCGGATAAGTTGACAGTAAATACGGTCGTCGGAGTATCCGAATCACGTACGTACCAAGTACTACGTTCTACCGATTTACGAGACAAGGTCGACTCCTAGCAAAGCACCAAGTCTACCCAATTCTCCGGACATATCCATCTAAGAATATTAAGATCTGTATCAAGCGTAGTATACGATTGTATTGTGTATATCGGCCCAGTATCGGATAGTCACGTGCTAGGCCTGGGGCTGGATAAGTGTCTGCCCCGTACGAAGCACATGTCGGATGTCTGGTAACTAGTCTCTATAATCGGATATACATGACCTTGTCATAATATCCCGATGGCCGCGCAGCACTTAAGAGCACTAATATCGTATCCTGCGTGACATCATATCCACTATGACTGGAGTGATACTTCCGTCTTGACATCACATCCAATGCACTACGATTCTCAATATACCCGGCATTGGCGTACACAGAACGGGTTAGAGTCCTAGACGACCTCAACTAAAGTATATCGATTGTCGTAAGCATTAGCGATGTAAGTCTCAGGTTAAGACTATACACACCTACCTTGATTTCGGCCTCCCATAGACACATATTCATAATACCAATGGGATTCCGAGGGGTCTATCCAGAGCGAAGCTGTTTCCCGTACCATCGGTGAAACACGACCTCCTATCGCACTTGCATAAGTATCCAATACATATATATATGAGAATTATGCCGTTGTGCCCTCACAACGCGCACAAGTGCAATACTAGCCTATTCCGCATTATCGATGTCCAGTCTCGATAATACTCCGGCTAGGGATATTTAATGATTAATCCTTCGGGGACTGATACTGTCTCATATCATTCTCAGTCCAGGAACTAATCATAGGGACCTCTCTTCATTTATATATCTAAGGTGATCTAATCACAAATGATGAGAGTACAATTTCCTTGTCACATAGTTAATTTGCCACAACAACACAATGATCTGTGCAAATAGTGACGCTATGGGTCATATTATCCAACAATCTCCCATTTGGCACATAGCCAGTCACTCGAGTGTCTAACACCCGAACTATGTATGGTTCGCTCAAATTGCTGAGGAAAGGTTTTCGTCAGTGGATTTGCTTGATAATCGTGTGACGCGATTTACACGATCATCACATCGCCACGATGTATGATCCGAACGAATCAGATGATATAGAAGTATATATCTGGATCTTCGATGAGACCTTTAATTCCTTAGCCTGTGCTGACGCCTAGCTCAGCTGCTAACAGAACTATATCTAATCTAATTAGATCTTATGTTCGATCCAAATGGCTTCTTTTGCTGCCTCAGCTGCAGCAATAATCCGCATTTGTTGTTTATTCGGCAACAGTATCTTGCTCGGAAGATTTCCAGCTCACTGTCCCGTTATTCAAACTTTATAGTACCATAGTATTTAATTGTTTGGAAACTTGCAGCAGTGATCCCAGTCACTTCAAGTTCTCCTTCTCCATAGTTTTATGACAGCATCTTTAGTTCTCTGAGATACTAACAGATGTTCTTAACTTCAATCCAATGACTATCACTTGGATTGTCCTGATTGTGACTCCATATGCTCGAAGCGTATGAGACACCAATACAAGTACATTTTAAATGTACAATTTCCCAGAGAGTGTTAACAAACTCCAAATCTATCCCAGTAGATCTTTATTCCTTGAATAAAGGTTGTTACTCCCCAGAATTCTACGGAGAATTTCTATTGAAAGAATATCTATGAAAGCCAAGCTTTCACCAATTGCTTTATGGGAATTTCATTGTCAGTGCCCTCTCCCACTAACCTCCTTATATACACAAGAATTATTTCGTTTTGAGTCAAATCATAAACCATTATGTTTATTTCAAAACGAGAGTTCCAAGAACATTATGCTTGCTTCAATCCAAACATGGATCGAATAACCCGCAAACCTCGTTTGTTGGTTATACAAAATCGTCAGAATGTTATAAACATTCTCCAAAAGGTTTCCTTTTCAGGAAAGCGATTTTGATCTGCATCTGACACATTTCATAAATGAAATATGCAGTATTAACAAGCATCATCAAAATGGATTTACTATGGCAACAGGTAAAAGGTTGAACCGTTATTAACACAATGTTGATAACGATACCTTTCCGTCAAAAGCCTAGCTTTGTACGTTGATATGTTGCCTTCCATGTATGTCTTCCTTGAAGATGTTTAATGTACCAATAGGCACAATGCCTTGTGGTACAACAACTAGTATCCAAAATAGTTGTTATACATGGAATCCATTTCGGACTCATGGCACTTTGCCATAATAGGGAGTCGATACCTCGTATCACTTCCTCAAACGTAGTCGGTGGATATACCTTCATAAGATTGACATCTTTATGAGGTTAGATCAGAAACACATACCCTAGGTTGTTTTCTGACTCTATCTGATCTACTAGTTTCTTGTGTATTTGAATATTAATGGTATAGATTCATCATAGATGAACTATTTGTGTTCCATTAAGGACTTCGTGCCTTGAACAGTATTACTCCGATTTTCATCGAGTATCACTATCCTCCCACTGACCACTGCATATCGGTATTCCTCTCAGGAAAACCGCATGGTGAGCAACAATCACATTGTTCTCATGTGAGATTTATAAGTACTATACTTATGGTTTCCCTTAGGATAACCTATATTGGCACTTATCCAATTTGGGTCTTTAGTTTGGTATCATCCAAACGTTATGCCTGGCATACCCAAATTATTAGGAATGAGAAAGCCTGTTTCTTTCATGTTCATATCCTATATGATATCTGTCAAACAGATTTATATGGAACCTTATTCTAAATAAGCTTTGCACTGTAGATACATATCCGTTGAAGGAAATGGTAGCTCAGAGCGACTCGTGATAACCTTATCATGTCCAACAAAATTCGGTTTTTAGTTCGGACACACCGTCTAACTGACGTGTCTCGGGAGGAGTCCTCATCTGAAAGAATACTATACTCTTTCATGTATGTTTGAAACTTACTGCTTAAGTATTTTCCATTACGGTCTTACCGTGACGGCATAATACTACAGTCGATCTGTTAATCTACTTCGTGTCGAAACCCTAATAGTTTCCGATCTGTGTTCTTCAAAAGAAACACATAACCATAACGTGATATTACATCCGTTAAGGTCACGAAATATTCATGTTCACATCTAGCCTAGCTAGATATGGGCCCACTAACTTCACCATGAATAGGGCTAACAGATTGGTGGCTTTTATACTATTACCAAGTAAATAGTATTTTAGGTACTTTACCTAATAAACTAGATTCGCAGACTTTATTTGAATAGTCAAATCAGTCCTAGTACCCACTCTTCAAAAGTGTGGATATACGAGTCTCGTTAAATTGTGTCCTAGACAACAATACCACAAATAAGTCTCTATTGATCAAATCAATTTGAGCTATTTATTTGTCATTTTATATGTTTGAGATTTTATTTATTTCAAAATAAATTCTGTTATTCACATCTAATGTATTTATCTCAGTATCATCTTTATGTAATGAAACACTTAGTGTTCAAGAATATAAAGGTTTATCCGCAACGGATTAAACACTGATATAGAGATAATGTCTCTAGTCAAACTAGTTACATTATAACAGTTCCTAATTTAAGTACATACCCGAAGGTAGTTCCTAAACTTAGGTATCTACGGTCGAAACAGCAACTTTCGTCCCGTTTCCGATTCGCAGAGTAATCTCAGCTTGAAGTCAGAATCCTGCTCAAAGCAGATTCTGAACATCAATACATATATTTTATGTACCACACTAAGTATTAAAATCTAATTTCAATACTAGTAGTGAACATAACTTTGACAAATATTTTAAAGTTAGAGCCTCGCCCTTTCTTTAATTCCTTAGTGTCTGCCATATCCAAATGGTAGTCACTTTGGGATATGTCAATTATCTTTTCAATATTTCACAAACCTTTGGTCAAGCCTTGGGTTTTGGAATATCGAAATGATGTGCACCTCGTGCAACACGCCCAATTGCAAAATTTGACTTTCACCCCTAGAATAGTCAAATCAATTCTCTAAGAATTATTAATTGCAATTTAATACTTTTAAATCTAAAGATAGATTTATTGTCAAGTATATTAATTAAGCACTAAAGTCATCATCATATAAATCTTCCAAAGATTTTATGCTCTACTTATTTGCTTAATATGGGCCTAGCATAATAAGTTATTTATCAATAATAATATTTATCAAATAAATTAACCTTAAATTAAAAATTAATTCCATATGAAATTATCATTTAAAACATTTAATCCAAGGATTATATATTTTAGATATTCAACTTTTCAATTCTTTCTGATTTCAATAGTCCAACTATTTAATCAATTTTAATAAGGTACTATTTATTATAATGATTACAATAATCCAATTATTTAATCAACTATAATTTTAATATTGATTACTATAATCTAATTATAAAATCAACTATAATTTAATTCAATTATATTGATTACTATAATCCAATTATAAAATCAACTATATATTGAATGAGTTTGTATATAGTCCAACTATATATATTTTTAAAACACATAAAATATTAGTCCAACTAATACTTTTGATTAATATGACGAATAAAATAGATGAGCGCGTTTAGCGAGTATTCGAACGAATGTTGCAAATTCAATACTTGCCTCCCACTATTTTTCGTCGAGCCTCTAACCCTCTGTCGAGTACTCGGGAACCGTGTTTCCTAGTGGGCTAGGATCCCGTTAAATATCACACAATCTTGACTTTGGCCAACAAATTGTATGATAATTAACTAGGTGGATCTCGAAGATCAATTGGATCTCATCCAACTCCTAGATCCGGTAGGTGGACATCCAAGTCCCAAACATATATCTATATATATGCCTATACATCGAATGTATACCCTAATCTTTTTCCTCTGAATCAACTAGGCCTTGGCTTTGGCACAACAAACCTAATGATCCCAGTCAAGCGCGGACCCATTGACCATGGAAGCTTCGTAATCAATGTCGTTGGACAAGAAGTGGTCTTGACTTTGGCCAACAAACCACAACTTGGACAAGACACCGATATGGAACAAAGCTTCGTGATTCAAACACATCTTCGACGGACAAGGGCTTGACTTTGGCCAACAACCCATGCCAATCTAGGATCTTGAGTAAGAATCACTCAATGGAAGGAAAAGACGCATGATATTTGATGAGGGCTTTTCGCGTGTAAATTGGCTACCAATTTAATTATCTTTGTTAAGGTCTCATCATCATACACCCTTAAACATGCATTCTAAACACATAATAAAGCGCATATGAAAATAAATAATAATGATATGCGGATGGATACTTAACACATTGATCCTAGATCAAATCTCTCCCTTTCTCACTCAAGCTAGCACTTGTATTACTTCTACCCGTTACACTACACTTCTAAAGAAACCTCATATACATAGAGGGGAATAGGTGAGAAGAGAATACAAAGAGAATAGAGGTGATAAGGCTGGACACGCAGGTCCAATTTAATAAATCGAATTTATTACAACAATTTCTAAAATTGCCCACCCATCTAATATCCATCCGATATACATTATTCATTCAACACAACCACGTATTCACACATATAAGCATGCTATCAATCAATCTAATCAAATTAATTAATCTGATAATTAAGTGATCATCCAATGTTCCAAACAACGTTTGATTTTGTTCGAGTCAAACTCGTTTTTGCGAATAAGTATTTAAAGTACAAATTCATGAATTAAATTAAACTACATCATTAAATCTAATTTAACATGTATTAATACTAATTCAATTTCAATTCCAAATTAAACATCACACACTTTATTTAATAACCTTTTACGACTTAAATTCCAAATTTAATCGTACGCGTCTCAAAGACCGATTAATGTCCAACGTCAATTCAATTAAAGTCCAATGGGCTTTTAATTGATTTCTTAAGGCGTGGACTTTTGGTCAACTCGGGTCAAACCGATAACCAAAGTCCAATCCGGGATTTACCCCATAAGCCCATAAATCAATCTTGGCCCATTAGGCCCAATTGAACTTTAAAGGTTCATTAGTTGCATTTGGGCTTTATGGTTAAGGTTTTGGGCCCAATTGGATCCAATCCTTTTGGCATAAACCCAACTTGATAAAATCAAGCCCAATAGGCCCAATAACAACATTAATAGCCCAAATCCAATTTAAGGCCTCAAATAATTAAATTACCAAAATCCAAATTTCCAATTTAATTACCTAAAGTGTATATCATGATTAATCACCCAAATCAATATTTCCAAAACATCAAATTTGTCCAATTAATCATGCTCAATCATCATCATCACATGTCCAACACATTAATGAAAATCAAACCCATATTACATGCTTCTAAGTCTCGGCCAAGGAAGGTTATTTTGTCCGATTTGAATTCAATCCGATTAATTCCACAATCGACATCTAATTAACTTCCCAAATGATTTCCAACACATCCAATGTCTTAAAATCAAAATACCAAGACAATATTAGGGCATATCCAATTCGGCCAAGGTAAGAATTTGAGGATTTTTGTTCAATTCAAAATTCAATCCAATTAATTTTAATTAACATTATCCAACATGATTCTAACTTCATCCAATGAATCAAAATCAAAAATTCCAAGAATTCCAAATTTCCATCACATTCGGCCAAGTGATATTTTTGGGAAAATTATTCCAAATCAATTTTCAACAAATTGGTCCAACCAAAATGCAATTATACATGTTACAAGCATACTCAAACAATCAATTTATTCAAATCATGCTCAACAAACATTTACCCAAATTTTAACCCTAAAAGTTTCATGCTTGAACCTAAGGCTCTTGATGCCATTGTTGGTTTAAATCTAGGTCCCAAGATCATACAAGACATGAAAACATGCGTGAATACACCAACGGAGGTAGCGGAATACTCACATCGATCGGTTGAGTCGATTTGAAGACGAACGAAGCCAAGAAACCACTGTTTTTGGTCACGCCCACTGTGCAGAATGCTCTGGTTTGAGCTGATTCGGATCACATTTTGAAGCTCAAATCTTCGTCGAATGGATCCGTCCTCATGGTCGAACCTCCCTACCACCTTCGCAAGACTCGTAGTGTGCTAGCACTTGGATTTTTCACCATGAAAATCCACCCTTGCTTCCCTTTTCTTCACGCCAAAACTGGTTCCAAACCAGTCCATTATTTTGTGTTTGGGCGTGAGCTTTTGGAGAAAGAATGAGAGAGAAGAAAATTGTGTATTAGGTTGTCTTGAAAGTGTAATAAATTTACCTTATATATTTTCTAAAATATATTAAGGTAATACACAATTTTGGCTTTCAAAAGTCAATAAACAAACTTCCAACAACTACACTATTTCAACACTTCTATCAATCAAAGTGACAAGTTGCTTTGTCAATCAATCAATCAATCACATCAATCAAAGTGACATTTGATTTGACGCTTGATGTGACGAATGATTTGACGCTTGATGTGACTTGCGTTGCCGCACTCGAATTCGAAATACGAATGCGCTCGCAATCACACTCGGGCTCGGTTTCGCTAATTCCAAATTAACGAACTTTCCGTTGCGTCGTAATTAGATGATTACGCCTAGCGAATTCACTATTCACGTCGCTAACGAATTAATTCTAAATTAATTCGTTCGCCCGAATTAAAATCTAATTTTAATTCCGCGTCGAAATCTAATTTCGTTTAATATATCGAATATATTAATTTACCGATTAATTCCAAATTAATCATTCTCTCTCTTTAGACGATATTTTATCCTAGATAAAATATCTCCGTAATTAATCCTAGATTAATTCTCTCTCTCTTATATATAATCCCAGATTATTCAAGAGTGCGAGTTGTGCGTCATCGGTGGGTTATCGGGAAGCGACCCATGAGATCTCCGGATAAGTTGACAGTAAATACGGTCGTCGGGAGTATTGTCTCGGGAGTAATATTCCCATATTGCCCTGAGACCAAATCAGTCGTCAACAGCTGGCGTCGTCTTGTGGGGAACTCAACAAAAAACGGTTCGCGTAGTAAGACGATGGCAGAAGGCGGAAATCACCAATCGTCAGGGAATCCGGCCACAGATTGGATGAAGAAGATAGAAGAAAGCATAAAGAATGACAGAGAGGATAGTTAGGCCCTCCTAAAAACCATGATAGACCGACTGGAGAGAATGAAAGGGGGGAACCGCGAGAAGCCTGAAAACAGAGCTAATCAAAGAAGATGAGAGATAGCAGATGGAAAGAGGATTGTGGATACAAGTGAGGACGATGGACCTAGGAGGAGGGGGCCTTACGGGATAAAATTCATAGTTGTGGAAAAAGATTCACAAGCAGATGACACATGGGAAGAAGAAGAAGAGAGACGGTTGAAAGATTCCTCTTTTGATAGTCCTCGCTACACAAGAAGAGGAGGCACATAGTACGACGAGACTGTTCGGGAGATCCCAAGGTGTGAGGAACACCGCACCCGTGGCAACAGACATGAAGAAGAGCGCAGAAGGCGACATGCGGCCCAAATAGCGAGGTAAAATCTTGGTTAACAGAAAGAGATGGCCAAGTGGGGGCAAACCTCAAACAGATACAAGAGACGCCCGAGATGACAAAGGAATCTCCCCTCACAGAAGAAATAAAATCAGCAAATTTCCCGAAAAGGTTCAAAATGCCGACCATGACGCCCTACAAAGGCCATACCGATCCAAAATCTCATATTGAGAGCTTTGTACTATTGATGGAGGTCCAATGAGTGACATGGGACGCCGTGTGCAAGGTATTCCCCTTAACCTTAGGTGGATCCGTCATTCTATGGTATAGAAGTCTAGCCCCAGGGAGCATCGGTAGCTTTGTAACAACTCAGAAAGTCGTTCGTATGACACTTCAAAAGGGCCTGCACCCCTAAAAAGACAATCGGAGAGTTAAGACTCATGAAGCAGGAAGACGACGAGCCCATAAAAACCTTTATTGAGAGGTATCATAACATGGTGCTCGAAGTCGGGGGGTATAAGTCTCCCGAGGCCTTGGAAAGCCTGAAGGGAGCCTTAAAAGTCGGAAGACTATGGACCCACCTAAGGATCCAAGGCACCCAGACTATGCAACCGCTCTGGAGGTAGCTCGGAAGTTCGTCTCGTTAGAAAACCAGGAAAAATCTCCCGAAGAGGGACGACCATCAGAGAGAGAACGATAAAGGCAGAGAGGCCCCCCGACGAGCAGACATGGAGCCCAAAAAACCACCCCCAAAGCACAAGGATTTCAAGCCGATACCTCGGAACAACCAGGAAAGAGGAAGCCCCGACCCAAAGTAAACCATGTCTTCAGGGAAGATGCGTACATTCCCCTGAAAAAGCCACTGGGGCAAATCGTCATGGGGATCCAAGGAAAATGCCTCTTAATAGAACCTGACCTAAGAGATTCCCCCATGATAAGAGAAATCAAAAAGCCTATTGCGTACATCATGATCTGAAAGGACACGCGACAAATATGTGCAAAGATTTGCGGGAACAGATGGAAGACCTGGCGAGGAATGGATATTTAAATTAATTTATTGACATGAAGTCATGACGGCCAGGCAGAGGGCGCATGACGGACAGATAAATATCATCGCATGAGGGAAAACCCTGGCCGGAGATTCTAATCGGTCGAGGAAAAACTATAGCAGAGCTCGGGGGACAGACGTGCTAGAAATAAAACAGACCCCGGGATTACAAAGTGGGCGGTCGGTACCAATAATGTTCACCGACGAGGACGCCCAAGGTGTAAGCTTCCCCCACGACGATGCGTTAATTATCAAGGCAGTGATCGGCGGCTCCGAGGTAAACAGAATCATGGTGGACCCCGGGAGTGCGGTAGACATAATCTCCAAAGAGGCCCTGGACAGCCTTGAAGTAGAGTATGCGGCTCTGACCAACGATAACACCCCCTTATATGGCTTCGGGGGCTCGACGGTCGTCCCGTTAGGGAGGATACAGTTAGCAGTAACAATCGGGACTCATCCCCGGACTCAGACAATCATGATAAATTCACCGTAGTGGACTGCATGAACAGCTACCAAGTCATTGTTGGTCGGCCTTTCATGATGAAGACAAAGGCCGCAATGTCTTGCTATCACTTAAAACTGAAATTCCTCACCCGGGAAGGGATCGGGATCGCATGCTGAAGTCAGAAGGCAGCCCGCAGCTGCTTTGCAACTCTCTCACGAGAAGCCCTCTGCATTAAGGAGAGTACCAAAAAATGGCAAAGGAATGAAGACGGAGGAAAAGCAAGTGGAGATCCTAGTCCTCGGCCAAACAGAATAGCCCGGCTAGCGGCGGCTGAGGAATTAGAAGGGATAGAACTCTTCGGACCGGGAAAAAACATAAAGATATGGGGAGACTTGGACAAAAACCCTGAGACAGAGCCTACTAGAATGTCTGAAATAGTATCCGGACATCTTCGCATGAGGACATAAGACATGCTCGGGATTGAGAAGATACTTTCAGTAGACTACTTTTTCTTTTTCGCAGCAACCCAATAAGAGATGGGAACCCCAACGTAAAGCTTTTTCTCGAAAAAAATCCCGCAGAATAGCTGCAAGAAGGGCAGTATGTCCCCGAACATGAATAAAACCTTCTTTTTTCAAAAGAAAAATTTGTTCATCCGCTTTCTTAAAACAAAGTTAAAATCCATATACAAAAAACGGGGGACATACTCGACGCCCACTACAAAATACAGTTGGCACCAATGCCACTTCATTATTCGGCTCGGGCTGGGATTACGTTCCGCCGAGGCCACTTCAACAATTGGCTCGGGGCTGGAGTTCGTTCCGCCGAGGCCTCTTCATCGGCTCGGGGTTGGATCTCGTTCCGCCGAGGCTATTATACTATTCGACTCAGGGGGTCGGGTTACGTCCCACCGAGTCGTGGTATTGGCCTGGGGACGGAACATTCCCCCAGAACCAAATGTCTCTTTAACTCGGGGTCCTCAGAATATTCAAGGACATACTCGATGCATGGGATCCGTGAGAAGCATAACACAGGAAGGGATGATACCATGTGGCGATTGCTTGCTCCAGTGTTACCGAACATAAGGAGGAATATGCCCTTAATGTGTCGAACACTCTTTGATCCTCACTTACCCGATGTAATGGATCCGTGAGAAAATATAGCACGAGGAGTGATGATGCCCTCGTGACGATTGCTAGCTCCAGTGATATCGGACCTAAGGAGGAATGTGCCCTTAGTATCCCGGACACTCTTTGATCCATTCATCATTTGGATCCAAGAGAGGCGCAGCACGGGAAGCGTTATGCCCCTGTGGCTTGTGCCTGCTCCAGCGCTCGCGGTAAGGAGGAGCCCTCGCATAAATACACAGGCTCCACAGTGACCTGACGTATAGAGGATGTGCCATTACCATTTTAAAACGCTCTCTGATCCAAATCTTGGTTCGCCGGGACACTGAATTGAAAGATTCAGAATTGTGTTTTGGAAACCTCGGGCAGGACGCTGTTTTGAGGCATCCGTATAGTTGTTTATACTTGCGAAACGTTTTATTTTGGGACAAGCGCTAAGTCGCCCCCGCCCTTTAAATTTTATTTTTCAGAGTTTTGTTTTTGTTTTCCGCTGGTCTAGTAGGGGGATGCCCGTACCGGACTCAGTAGGGCTTCAAAAGGTCGATTCACTTCCCTTCTGAATAAGTCCCACCTGATTAATCGGCTCAGGGCTGGATTCGTTCCGCCGAGGTCACTTGATTAATCGGCTCGGGGCTGGATTCGTTCCGCCGAGGCCACTTGACTAATCGGCTCGGGGCTGGATTCGTTCCGTCGAGGTTAATTGATTAATTGGCTCGGGGCTGGATTCGTTCCGCCGAGACCACTTGATTAATCGGCTCGGGGCTGGATTCGTTCCGCCAATGCCACTTGATTACTCGGCTCGGGGCTGGATTTCATTCCGCCGAGACCTCTGTGTACCACTGGCTCGGGGTCGGGTTACGTCCCACCAAGTCAGCACTTCTGGACTGGGGAGACGTCATTCCCCAGGTCCAAATGCCTTTTTTAGCTCAGGGTCGGGTTGCGTCCCACCGAGTCAACACTTTTGGACTGGGGAGGCGTCATTCCCCCAGGTCAAAATACCTCTCTCAGCTTGGGGTCGGGTTAAAGTCTCACCGAGTCTATCAGCCCAGATTGGGGACGGAACATCCCCCCAGGACTAAGTATTTCTCTCAGCTCGGGGTCGGCTCACAGGCAGGTCTCGAATAGGCATGTGGAGGAAAACATTCAGAACAGACTATGAAAGACAGAAGAAACACATGAAACATATATTTAATTGCTTAAGTTGCAGATGAGAAAAGTTTATCACAAGAAAAGAAAAGTATGTCGAGTTTACACGGGGCCCCATTCGGGTTACCCCCTTGTAAGTCAGCCCGCGCAGGGGCAAATAGCTCTCATTCAGCAGAACCGGATGGTGGATGGCTCGACTCAGCCTCAGGACAAGAGACAACAGCCTCCACATCGGCAAACGAAGAGGCCTCGACAAGTATAGTTTCATGGGCAGGAAGAACCTCAGGCCGGATCTCTTATGTGGCATGGGCATCAGGTCGGTCTTCTTGAGGAGCTGGGAGGACCAGGGCAATCGAAATTAGGTCGGGATCCATCACCTCCTCGGGGGAAAGGGGCAGCCACTTCTGAAACTCCTCATCAGACATTTCCCCTTTGCAAAAACGAATGGCTGCATGGATTGGCCCCATGTCTAGGTCGGGCAACACCGTTGGTATAATCTCAGCACAGTCGCCGACCCATTCAAGACGAATTGCATCCCTCTCGGTCTCCAACTCAGCCTCTTTCCTCTTAAGCTCGTCACGAAGCCTCACCAATTCTTCATCTTTGGCCCGCACTTTAGATTTTTCACTGCACACCTCCACCTGTAAAACCCTAATCTCGGCCTGGGCGGCTTTCAAATCCTCTTTAGCAGCGTCGGCATTTTTCCTCTCCAAAGAAGCAGCGGCCCTAAAAGCTTTGTTAGTAGGTATGGCCTCGGCCGCGGCTATCTCATGATTCTTTATCGCCTCTTCCCTATCAGCCAGCCTGGCCTCCACTTCCGTGAGACGGTTTTAGAGCCTCTGGGCTTGGCCACCCTCGGACAAAAGGCTCAAAAAGAGGTCTTTATTCTTGGCCGTAAGGTAGTTTGCCTACCAAGAAGAAACAAAAGAATCAGAAAATAAACTAAGTCAGGAAGACACAACAAGAATGAGGGAAAACAACACACCTTAGCTATATGAGAACATAGCTCCGCAACCACCTCCTCGGGGGAAAGGTCCTCGTACCCCGGAATCTTCTCTGGAGGTACGGCCTCGGCCAGCTCATTGAAAGCCGGCACTATATGAGAAGTAGCTTCCCTAATATCCTTCCTGAGGTCGTCAACGCCAAGGATCACATAACCCTTCTGCTTCTTAGAAATACCCCCCTGACGACCTCTTCTCCTGCCGAGCACGAGTCTCATTGTTCTGAGCCCGCTCCTCCTCCAACTCCCGACTTAGTATTGGGTCCACAGCACCAAACAGACGCTTCATTCTTCTAGAAGACCTTGGAGGATTACCAAGGCGGGCATCACCCATCGAAGGCACCCGGAAGGCGAAGACAGACCTTGAGAGCTCGGACGCTCCATCTCTTCAGCCACCTTTTCAGCCTCAGAAGTTTCAGGCCGTTTCCGAGAAGTACCGGCTCCACCTGGACTAGTTTTCTTCGCAACACCAGTCAACCGATCAAGGTATTTTGGTCTCTTCGACATACCTGCAAAAGCAAAGGCAAATGAAGGGTACAGGGTCTGAGTATAAAAAAAAAGGAAAATAGAGAAGAGACAACATCAAACATACTAAATAAGCGTGAGAGTTAGCTAGAAGATCAATAGGAATCTACCTATCCGACCCGAGACCTTGGGAGGAACGGCCCGAACAAGTCCCGATTCAGCAAATGCCATATCATTTACCAACTCCCTCAAATGGGCGGCATATCGCCGAGCCCCAACCTACCCGCTTCCGGACCTAGCGGGAGACCTTGGGAGCATCCCTCCAGCAAGCTAGGAGGAAAGGAAAAAAAGGGGTGAGAATCCAAACATAAAAACTAAGGGCAGGAAAACTAAAGGTTTTAACTCCTGACCTCCCGCTCTGATGAAGATTCCGGGACCAAGATCTCCTCTTCATACGATCTCAGGGCCCGTCCCCAATCTCCAGTGGCCCAGAACCAAAGATCTTTGAAATTCTTGTTGGAGTGAGGGAGTTTGCGGACAACGTTTGACGAGTCGGCATAGACAGAAAGGTTAGTACCAACCATGGTGAGTCTTTGGGTTGGCCTTCAACCGTATAACCTCTTCACTTCTTCAAAAGAAGGTTCGCCGAGCCCCGCCCGATGCCAAGCTACATACAACCCAGCCAAGATCCTCCAGCTTTTTAGACTCAGTTGACAGGGAGCAATCTCCATCTCGGCCGGCATCCAGGCGAAATAGGGTTGAATCGGCAGCCGGAGCCCACACTCGAAGAAAGCTGGAAGAAGGGCCACAGAACCATCGTCGGGCTGACTGGCACGATCATATAGGAGAGGGACCTCAAGAGCAATATCTACCGGGATGTCATATCGTTGCCGAAGCAGTGCTAGATCATCCTCGGTTATCTTGGAAGGCCGATCCATGTCCAGAGCCGAGCTATCAAAGTCACCGGGCTCTAGATCCTTCCGAAGAACCCTCTGATGGTAAGTATCTTGTTCGATTTCAAAAGGGGTGGAGGTGGTGTCGAGGTCTTCCACGCTGGGTGCTCCCGAGCCCGAGGAAAGCTCTTCAGTAAGGGGGGTCAAGGGTTTAGCAGGGTTTTCAGGGGAAGAACTGTCGTCAGACATCCTTGGCATCCGAAAAAATAAAAAGGGGGAAGGTCAGTCTACAGCCGTATTTCTGGAAACAAACAGGACCTCGCAGCTATCCTAAAAGTAGCCAGCAAAAACTAGACCTATAAAGCTCTAGAGTGCCCTAGCAACATCCATTAAAACCATGAATCTCTCCCTAGCAAGAAAAAACAACAAACACAGCAAGCAAAAAAAAAAATGAAGAAGGTCGTTCGGAAAACTTACTTGATCTCTGCTCGTAAAATGGAAGATGCGTTGATAAGCTTTTGCAAAGAACCAAATCAGACGTATCGTATTCGAAAAGAAGAAAGTTTTGAAGAAGAAAAAGTTTTGCCAAACATACACAAAATTATCGATTCACCTTCTCATAGTAAACGTCAGAACAGTTCTAATCGTCGGATCATAATGGGGTCTTGGATGTACGCCAAGTGTCGACCTCAGGAGCAATTCAATAGAGATGAATGAACGGGTGAGATCGAGTGTATTTAGGTGCTAGCAGCGGACGGTTGATCTTGTTCGCTGTTGGCGGGAAACAGACAGATGCTCGACAAGTGTCTGGTTGGGGGTAAAACCCTAAAAGGTGATTTGATGGGCATTTATAGCAGATGTGACGACTGTGCGTCTCGAGAAAGAAGTGCCCGAAAAGGCGGTGAAGGTTTTGTTTTAACAAGGAAATGAGTCAAAGCCGAGCACTACATTCGGAACCGAGGACATTATGGTAGCACGCCAGTAAAACTGCTCCTTTTATAGTTCCCGGCACCAACTCGCATACTCGTTGGAACCAAGAACCAGGGGACAGATGTTGGCGGTGTAAAAATACCATATGACAGTTAGGCAGCACGGCAGGGGTAAAATGGGTAATTCACATCTTGGTCGAAATCATTAAATACCGCCCCGACCACATTAATAAGAGACCGACCACTTGAGACGGGTGACCAGACACTATCAGTTCGGCGACAACATTCTCAGCTCAGAAGCCCATGATGACCGACCATGTCTAGACCGACCAGATGACGAAGCATGCCCAGAAGATAAGACATCCCATTTCTACGGGGAAAAGGGATAAAGTTATCATACTTTCACACGGAAACTGATAAGTCAGTGTCCTGATAGGATAAATAAAGTGAAGACAGTTTCGGATTAGGAATCCTCATAGGAAAAGAGATTGTTTCAACTGGGAATCCTTATGCTAGAAAGAATCTGATTTCTCTGTTATTATAAATAAGATGGTAGAGTGTGTGTAAAAGGGGATCATAATCATTGCCATCAGACTTGTAAAAAAACAAGACACAGAGCTGAGAAGCGTGTTTGAGTAATAAAATCATCATCCTTTTTGTGCCCGTGGACGTAGGTCGGACCAAGATCCGCCGAACCACGTTAAATCTCTTTGTCGATTGGCGTATTTATCTGTCTTTTGCTAAGTTTGATTTTGGTCTCTCATAACCAAACAAATTCACTATTGAGGGATGATGTCTCGGTAGTAATATTCTCATATTGCCCTGAGACCAAAATCAGCCGTCAACAAAAGGTAATATTTTATTTTTCAATAATCATTTTCGTTAAACAACAATATACCAAACATGTTTCTAAAATTTTAGGGTTGGAATGAGATGGACGAAATAAGATTTATCAATTTTGCTCTCATCTCGTTTATATAAGATAAAAAAGCACCCTAGTCCCTTCTCATTATTTTTGGGATAAAAAAAAATTGTCTTGTCTCATTATTTTTTGGGACAAAAAATCATCATCCTCCGTTTCATATCCCATTAAATCATGTTCCGTCCAATCTTGTTAAAATCTTATTTTACTTTATGTCCCAGCTAATTAAAAATTTCGAGATATTTTTTTATCCTGTCTAATTTTTAAATTGGGAATAAAAAATATCATAAATCTCACCCGGAATAGACAGAAAAATTTATCAGTCCTAATAAATTTCTCAAATTTTAAAAAATAGAAAATGGTGCTTGGAGTTCAATTATATACAAACTATTATCTCAAATAGAACAATTAATGAAAGTCAACAATATCTTTAAATATGACTATTGGGCCCATATTGGGCTTTATTTTAGCCCAAAACAGAGTGAACTTACCGCGAATGAGACCGAGTTACCGGTACACCGTACATTTCTTCTACAAAAAGCTCACGTACAGATTCTGATTCAGAACTTACAGAGCTTCCTCTCTCTTTTGGGGTTCTCAGTGGATCAAAAATCATGCAGTCAATAGAAAATCTGGTGACCCAAATCCAAGGGCTATCAAGCAGCGCATCAGATATCTCAGCCCTTAAAGATTACTTGAAAGCAGCTGAAGATTTGCTCCGCTCTGAGTCGACTCACTTGCTGTCGTTTCTCGACCAGCTTGACCCTTCCAAACACTCCCTCGGTTACCTTTATTTCTTGTAATTAATATTAATAATTATCGCATTAATTGTATTTTATTTTTTGTTTTTATTAATTATTATTTTGCTTGTGCACTGTGTGGGGATTTTATTTACTGCGCGATATTCAAGGGTATGCTTTGTGTTTTTGTTAGTTTTGGGAAAATGAATTTGTTTATTTTGTTTTTTTTATAATTTTTATGCTTGTAAGTGATATTATGACTTCATTTAGGTTTTATAAGGGAAATTTTTTTTATTATGTTTGGGTAAATGAGGGTTAGTGCCTTACAGTTTTTTTAGAGAAGATTTCTTGATGGGTTTTGGGAAGTGGAAGGAGTTAATTGCGTGTATTTTGGGGTTGCAGAGAGCCATGTATGTACGGTTCGATTACGAAAGACCATGCGAATACATTGGTTCCTATCATTGCCAGATTTATTACTTCTTGTACTGCGGAGCAGATTCATTTGGCGCCAGAGAAGTGTATAGAGCTTTTTACTTGAACTGAATTGAATGTTCTTCACGTTGTTTTATCCTAGTCTATTAGTTGGCAATTGGCATTATTATGATAATTTTTGTGTGTTTGTAGTCATCAATGTTTGTAAGAGGTTTAAGGATCAAGTGATGTTGCTTGAAGCACCCATCAGAGGGGTGGGTCCAATGCTGACTGCTGTCCGCAAAATTCAGTCCTCCATTGAGCATTTGACTCCTTTGCATCCAGAGTTTCTTCAACTTTGTTTATTGGCAAAGAGCTATAAAATTGGTCTTTCTGTTCTAGAGGATGACATTTATGAGATTAATCTGCCAAGGGACTTTTTTCTCTATTGTTATTATGGGTAGGTTGCTCTTGATGCTTTGTTTTCATTTTCATTTCCTTGAGAAATTTTGTACTTACATTATGATGGGATGTTTATTTTCTGTGGCATTTTTCATTTTTCATTTGACACTTCTATTCCTTTAGCTTCCTTGAAGCCGTCCTTGTTTCATTTGGGATTTCTTATTTTTTTGCGGATGATATACCCTTCTAACGCAATCCCTCTTGTTTCGTTACTCGTTAGGCACTTACTATATGAAAGGTGTTAATTTAATAGTTATATAAATTTATACCGAGTAACTGGAACATTTACGTTCAAATTTAGGTTATAGATAAGCTTTTATCCAATAGTCTATGCTACATGGAACATCTAGCGGTGCCAGTAACTAACTTATGGAGAATAAAACTGTCTGTCTTAGGTGATAGCTTGGAATATCTGAAACTTTGAGGATATTGAGCATTTGTGAGGTTCTATCGTATTTTGTGCTTTTAGTTATCTAGATGGTGGTCTTACTCCTTACCAAAGAAAACATTTTGTAAGGAGTTTTATGACCGGAAATTTGTGGGCTTTTCACATATGACATTGTAAGAAAGACATTGCTTGTTTTAATTAGTGGTGATTGATATTTATTTCGAGCCGTCGTCATGTAGCCAGTTCATCGTGCCAAATGGCATATCGTCTTGATATTATGTGGATGTATCTATTTAAATTATTGAATGAATTTCTTAATCGAAATTTAAGAGTTACTTGTGTTTTGGGGTTTGAATGTTCTACTCGTTAAATCTACCTGAGTGTTTTTCTGACCGTGTTTCACATTTACATTGTGACAGTGGGATGATATTCATTGGTCAAAAGCGTTTTCGGAAAGCTTTGGAGCTTCTACACAATGTGGGTCACCTTGCTACAGTGCAGTTCACTCATAATTGCTCATCACTAAACACTGTCACTGAACGATAAAACGAATCATAATTTCTTAGTTGTTTTCCAGGTCGTGACTGCTCCAATGTCCAGTATCAATGCTATAGCTGTTGAAGCATACAAAAAATATGTATTGGTTTCCCTCATTCACCATGGGCAGGTATGCAATGCTCTTTCTTTTACCTTTCTACTTGACATTTATATGAACAGTGACAGGAGAAGGTTGTTAAAAAAGAATACGTAGGAAAAATAATTTGCAGTTTGGAACCATATTTGAAGAACTGATCATTGGTTATTAAAATGGACAAACTGATTTAATAAATGAACGTTAAAATTATTATTGGAAAAGGTAAAACTAGAAAACAGGCAGCTTATAAAAGAATCTTCTAAAATTAAATAAAGTTATATTTTTAATGCTTCTGGAAAAAATTCTAGACTGCAAGTATCTTGCATTCTTTTTCTTGTCTCATTCTTTGAGACATATCCACATACTTTTTTGTAATTTCGGTTGCAGTTCTCTCCCACCCTCCCTAAGTACACTTCTTCAGCGGCTCAGAGGAATCTAAAGAACTTCAGTCAGGTAAAGCCCATATATATTAGCATTTATCAATGTTGCTACTCATTCGTTCCATATTTTAGTTTTTTAGATTTTTTGATGCATTAAATTATTAATTCGGCTGTGTTCAAATGATCAAAACATGGATTACAAGATCCCTTACTGGCATGCGAGGCATGCAATTTTCAGTCTTCCAGTTCGTTGTGTCTGTCTGACAATTACTACCTCAGTCACTGGTTGGATGAAACTTTGCTATATAATAAGATCATTTTTCTGATGATAACTTTGTGATTCTACATGCCATGAAACCCTTCGAGAAATATGAGTGTGGATTATATTGTTTCCATGCTTCCTCATACACTCCGAAATAAACCATATATGCATGCATAGAACTATGACAGTCTGTTTGGACTGGAAATTATGTAGTCTTCTTTGAAATTTTGGTCAGTACCATGGCTAGAACTAATTATTTAGAATAACAATTTAATGATCCGGGCGGAGGCTAGGTGATATGGGGCCTAATTTTCTGCCTTTTTTAAGATACATATTTAATGGAAGTTTTCGGGATTGAGGAACAAGAAAAGTCTGTAATATATGGAGGAGCCAGACTTATGTGGGGATATGCTGTAACTGGAAGATAGGTTTCTTCTTTAATTTTCTGACTTGAGATCATCCTTTGTGATTTACATTGAAGTTGAAACTTGTGAAGTATGTAGTTGTCTCATACTAGGTCACCACTTTGGTGTACCCTGCTGCAGTAAATACATAAAACAGCTTGTTCTGTAGAGTGTAGAATGCATATTTTATATATGTAATTCTCGTGGTTCACAAACTGATGGAAAGAATGCATTGAATATATATGTTTCTACAATTATGCTGCAATTATTCCTTAATTTGCTACTTTCTGTGAATAGCCCTACATTGAATTGGTTGACACCTACCACACTGGCAAAGTTGAAGATTGGAGACATAGTTCAGACAAACAAGAGAAATTTGAAAGTGTGAGTTATTTTATTTTTAATTATTTTAGTTTTCTTTCTAGCTCTAGCTCTGTTTTGCTTCCTTTGGTATCTGAGCCTTTTGGGTTTTTCCCAGGACAACAACCTTGGACTGGTGAAGCAGGTTGTATCATCCATGTATAAGCGAAATATCCAGAGATTAACTCAGACATATTTAACTCTTTCCCTTCAAGATATAGCTAACACAGTGCAACTAAATAGCCCTAAGGAGGCAGAAATGCATGTGCTTCAAATGGTAACTTGAACTTTGAAGTGCCAGTGTGAATCGCTAATGTTCGCACTCCTATTTTTTAGGCTGTATTGTTAACCATTTTTTATTTGAGTTTCAGATACAAGATGGTGAAATCTTTGCAACAATCAACCAGAAGGATGGTATGGTTAGATTCCTGGAGGATCCTGAACAAATAAAACATGTGAGATGATTGAGCATATTGACTCTTCAATTCAGAGGTATGGATATAATGGAGAAGAATATCAGTAGAATTTATGTTGAGTTCACACTCATTTCATCAAAAGAAAATCTGATTAATAACCTGTAATACTTATCTGATCATGATGTCTGTCTGCTACTTCCCTACTTAAAGCGATGCAAGAAGAAGTATTATTAAACTGTTTGTTGAGAATTAAAGCATACTGTACTAGTATTTATTGCTTTATTTTCTCAGGATAATGTCACTGTCAAAGAAACTGACCACAATGGATGAGCTTATATCTGTGAACCTTTATACCTTGG
>SKCR01044692.1:0-44309 GCA_019454045.1 Zanthoxylum bungeanum
ATTGCTCTCTTTTCATTTATGATTAGATCACCAAGACGTATAAATGATAGGAGGTCCATATGATTTGTTCCTGGATTGAGAATGATATGAGACAATATCAGTCCATGGAGGATAAATTATTAAATATCCTTAGTCAGAGTATTATCGAGATTGGACATCGATAATGCGCAAAAGACTAGTATTACACTTGTGCGCGTTGTGAGGGCATAACGGCATAGTTCTCATATATTTGGGTATAGGATACTCATGCAAGTGTAGTAGGAGGTTGTGTTTTACCGATGGTACGGGAAACAGCTTCGCTCTGGATAGACCCCCTCAGAATTCCATTGGTAGTATGACTATGTGTCTATGGAAGTCCGAAATCAGGGTAGGTGTATTTGGTCTTAACCTGAGACTTGCACCGCTAATACTTGCGACAATCAATATACTTTGGTTGTGGTCGTCCGGGGCTTTAACAGGTTCTGTGTACGCCTCTGCTGGGTATATTGAGAATCGTAGTGTGTTGGGTGTGATGTCAAGACAAAAGTATCACTCCAGTCATAGTGGAGATGATGGTCACGTAGGGATACAGAACTGGTTCTCTAAAAAGGTTGCAACCGTCAGGATAATATGACTTGGTCATGATTATCCGATAATAAAGAGACTAGTTGCTCGTAATCCGATATATGCTTTGTACGGGGCAGACACTGTACCAGCCCCAGGCCTGGCATGTGATCATCCGATACTGGATCGAAATACGCAATACCACGTATACTACGCCTGATATAGATCCTTATATTCCTGTAAGGATATTTTTGGAGAATTGGGAAGGCATGGCGCTTTGCTAGAAGCCAACCTTGTCTTGTAAATCGGTATAAGCGTAGTACAAGGTACTTACGTGTTCTGATAATCCGACGACCGAATTTACTGCCAACATATCCGGGGATCTCATGGGTCGCTTCCCGAAGATTCACCGATGACTTATGACTCGCACTTTAATTAATCTGAGATTAATTATATGAGAGAGAAAATTAATCTGGGATTATTTGAGGAGATATTTTATCTGGGATAAAATATTAATTAAATAGAGCTAACGATTAATTTGGAATTAATCAATAAATTAATATATTCGATATATTAAACGAAATTAGATTTCGACGCGGAATTAAAATTAGATTTTAATTCGGGCGAACGAGTTAATTTAGAATTAATTAGTTAGCGACGTGAATAATGATTTCACTAGGCATAATCATTTAATTGCATCGCAACGGAAATTCGTTAATTTGGAATTAGCGAACCCGAGCCTGGGATTGTTTGCAAGCGCATTCGCATTTCGAATTCGAGAGCAGCACGCAAGTCAAATCAAGCATCAAATTGCTAGTCACATCAAGCGTCAAATCATGTCATTTTGAGTGATGTGACAATTGATTAATTGTTTGATTGATTGATTGATGTAGTGGTTGGGATTTATGGCTTTAATTGATTGACTTTTGAAAGCCAAAATTGTGTATATGTTTTTTTGAAAATCAATTACACAAAAAATTATCTCTTCTCTTTCTTCTCTTCATCTCACGCCCACAAGGGCTGTTCTTGCTTCTATTTTCTGCCCAGAAAACCGAGAGCAATGGGAAGCAATAGTGTGGTGATTTTGTGGCAAAATCATCAAGAGATAGCACTCCGAGATACATGCGAAGGTGATAAGGAAGTCCACCCATGAGCTTGGAATCATTTGACGAAGCTAGGAGCTTGACGAAGGACCAACAATGGCCGAAAATGGAGACATCACAGCAGCTCACTGACGTGACTTCCAGTGGGCAGAAAGTTGATTTTTGTTCGTTGCCGCGTCGCTCAACCGATCGATGTGAGTATTCCGCAACTCCTTCGTTGTATTTGCACATGTGTTTTATGTTTGTTATTCGATCCTCGGGGCCGTAGAACTCCAACAATGGTATCAGAGCGAGGTTGAAAAGCATGAAATTTGATTAGGGCTTAAAATTTGGGTAAAATATTTTTGAGCATGATTTAATGAAATTGGATGATTGAGTATGCTTAAAACATGTTTAATTGAGGATTGATTGGATCAATTTGTTGAAATTTTTTTTGGAACAATTTTCCCCAATTTTTGTTGGCTTGGCCGAATACTCAAAGAACCCTAAATGTCTTGGTTTTTTGATTTTGATTCATTGGATGAGTTAGAATCATGTTGGGTATGTTGATTTAATGTTGAATTTGATTCAATTGGATTGGATTTTCAATTTGGCATTAAAAAACCTAAAAGCCGAGAGTTTGAGCATGATATATGGGTTTGATTTTTTGTTAAATTGTGTTGGACATGATTTAATATTGATGAGCATGATTAATTGTACAAATATGTGCTTTGGAAATATTGATTTGGGTAATTAATTGTGTAATGCACTTTGTTTAATTGAATTGTGAAATTAGATTTTTGTAATTTAATTAAATGGGCTTAATTTTGGAAATTGGGCTTGTAATGTTGTTATTGGGCTAATTGGGCTTGGTTGTACTAAGTTGGGTTTAGGAAAAATTGGTTGGATCCAATTGGGCCCAAAACCGCTTCCATAAAGCCCAAATGCGACTAATGGACCTTTAAAGTTTAATTGGGCCTAATGGGCCTAAATTGATTTCTAGGCTTATGGGGTAATTCCTTGATTGGGTTTTGGATGCCGAAGCCCACGCCTTAAAGAAATTAATTAAAAGCCCATTGGACTTTAATTAAATTAATATTGGATATTAATCGGGCTTTGAGACCCTTAACGATTAAATTTGGAATTTAAGTCGTAAAAGTTCATTAATAAAGTGTAGTATTTAATTTGGAATTAAATAGCGAATTAGTATTAAATACAAATTGAATTGGATTTAATTTTGTAGTTTAATTTAATTCAAGAATTCGTACTTTGAGTACTTATTCGCAAAACGAGTTTGACTTGCACAAAATCGAATCGTTGTTTGAACATTGGATGGTCACTAATTATCAGATTAATTAATTTGATTAGATTGATTGATAACATGCTTGTGTGAATACATGGTTGCGATGCATGAATAATGTATATCGGATGGATATTAGATGGGTGGGCAATTTTAGAAATTGTTGTAATAAATTTGGAATTTATTAATTGGACCTGCGTGTCCAGCCTTATTACCTCTTACTCTTTGTATTCTCTTCTCACCTATTCCCCTCAATGTAAATGAGGTTTCTTTAGAAGTGTAGTGTAACGGGTAGATTCAAATACTTGTGCTAGCGGGAGAGTGGAAAGTGAGAGATTTGATCTAGGAACAATGTGTATAGTATCCATCCGCATATCATTATTATTTTATTATACATGCTTTATTATGTATTTAGAATGCATGTTTAAGGGTGTATGATGATGAGACCTTAACAAAGATAATAAATTGGTTGCCAATTTGCACGCGAAAAACCCTCACAAATATTAAGAATTTTTCCTTCCATTGAGTGATTCTTACTCAAGATCTAAGACTGGCATTGGCTTGTTGGCCAAAGTCAAGGCCTTTGTCCGTCGATGATGTGTTTGAATCACGAGAGCTTTGTTCCATATTGGTGTCTTGTCCAAGTTGTGGTTTGTTGGCCAAAGTCAAGACCACTTCTTGTCCATCGACATTGATTACGAAGCTTTCCATGGTCAATGGGTCGCGCTTAAATGGGATCACTAAGTTTGTTTTGCCAAAGCCAAAGCTTAGTTGATTCAGAGGAAAAAAGTTAGGCAATATATTGGATATATTGGCATATATAGGATATATGTTTCGGACTTGGATGTCCCCCTACTGGATCTAGGAATTGGATTGGATCCAATTGATCTTAGAGATCTACCTAGTTAATTATCATACAATTTGTTGGCCAAAGTCAAGATTGGGTGATATTTAACGGGATCCTAGCCCACTAGGAAACACGGTTTCCCGAGTACTCGACAGAGGGTTAGAGGCTCGCCGAAAATTAGTGGGAGGCAAGAATTGAATTTGCAATATTCGTTTAATTATTTTCCATACGCACTCAAACAAATATCATTCGTCATATAAATTAAATGTTAGTTGGACTAATATTTAAATTGTTGTTTTAATTAACAGTTAGACTGTATTCAAACTATTCATTTATAGTTGATTATATAATTGGATTATAATAATCAATATATTTGATTTAATTAATTATAGTTGATTAAATAGTTTGACTATAATAATCATTATAATAAATAGTACCTATATCATTGATTAAATAGTTGGACTATTAGAATCAAGATAAAATTGAAAGATTGACATTTAAAACATAATCCTAGGGAAAATGTATTTAAATGGTTTAATTTTCAAAATGGGAATAATTTCAGGATGGTCCTGGAAAATAATAAGTTATTTTATTTGATAAAATAACATATTAGGCCTAAAGCCCGGAGTTAAGCAAATAGTAGAGCATGATCTTTGGAAGATTCATGTGATGATAACTTTAGAGCTTAATCCATTAAACCTGCCAAAGTAGACTCCTTAATTTCTTAATCAGAACTAATGGTTATATCCTTAAAGTATGATACTGAAATTGAAGGATCTTCATAAATCTATACTTAGATTTTAGAAGTACTAAAATTGCAATAATAACTCTTGGAGAGTTAATGACTATTCTCAAGGAGACAAAATCAAAATTTACAATTAGGCAAGTAGCGCAAGGCGCACTTTACTTCGATATTCTAGTCAGCCAAGGCTTGGCCAAAGGCTTCTGTAATATAGAAAAGGGTAAAGGCAAAATCATTATAATCTTCTAGGAAGATAAAATGATATATCCCAAAATGTCTGCCTAAATGTGGCAAACGGGATCGTGGAAGCGTGACTGCCGTTTGGACAAAGCAGACATGAAGGAATTGAAGACGAGCAAGGCTCTGACTTCAAATATGTTTGTCATATTATATTCACTACTAGTATTAAAATTGTATTTTAGATACTTATTGTGGTACATAAATATATACTGATGTTCAGAATCTGCTATGAGCATGATACTGACATCAATTGAGATTAATCTGCGAATTGGAAACGGGACGACTGTCACTGTTTTAACCGTAGATACCTAATTTAGGAACTACCCTTCGGGTGTGTACTTAAATTAGGAAACTGTTATAATGAAACTAGTTTGACTAGAAACATTATCTTTATATCAGTGTTTAACCCGCTGCGGTTGAGCCTTTATATTCTAAAACACTAAAGTGTTTTATTTTATAAAGATGATATTGAGATATACATATTAGATGTGAATAACAGCATTTATATTTTGAATATAAATAAAATCTCAAACATATAACATGACAAACAAACAGCTCAAACTGATTTGATCAAAAGAAACAATTGTGGCATTGTTGTCTGGGACCCAATTAAACAAGAATTGTATATCCACACTTTTGAAGAGTGGGTACTAGGACTAATTTGATTCCATTCAAATAAAGTCTATGAATCTAGTTTATTGGGCAAAGTGCCTAAAACACCTTTACTTGGTAAAAGTGTAAATGCCACCGATCTGTTATCCCTAATTCATACTGAAGCAAGTGGGCCCATGTCTAGCTAGGCTAGAGGTGGATATGAATATTTCGTGACCTTTACGGATGTGGCATCCCGTTATGGTTATGTGTCTCTTTCGAAACACAAATCGGAAACTTTTAAAGTTTTCGACACGAAGTAGACAAACAGATCGGCTAAGGTGTTAAACCACCGCGGTTAGACCGTAATGGAAAATACTTAAGCAATAAGTTTCTTATATACTTGAAAGAGTATAGTATTCTTTCAATGAGGACTCCTCCCGGAACACGTCAATTTGACGCTGTGTCCGAACTGGATAAACCGAATTTTGTTGGACATGATAAGGTTAATCATGAGTCGCTCTGAGCTACCATTTCCTTCAACGGATATACATTAACAATGCAGAACTTATTTTGAATAAGGTTCCATAAAATCTGTTTGACATAATTCATATTAGATATGAACAGGAAAGAAACCGGGTTTTCTCATTCCTGAATATTTGGGTATGCTAGGCATATGATTGGATGATACCAAACTAAAACCCAAATTGGATAAGTGCCAATTGTAGGTTATCCTAGGGATACCAAAGTATAGTACTTATACAACTCACCAGAGAACAATTTAATTGTTGCTCACCATGCGGTTTTTCCTAAGAGGAATACCTATATGCAGTGGTAAGTGAGAGGATAGTAAAACTCGATGAAAATCGGAGTAATACTATTCAAGGCACCGATTCCTTAATGGAACACAAATAGATTCATCAAGGATGAATCTATACCAGTAATCTTCGAATACACAAGAACCGCGTATGTCGGAAGAGATTCAGAAAATAACCTGGGGTATGGGTTTCTGATCTCACCTCATAAAGATGTCAATCTTATTGACGAATACCAACGGACTACGTCTGAGGAAGTGATACAAGGTATCGACTCCCTATTATGGCAAAGTGCCATGAAATCCGAAATGGATCCTATGTATATCAACAAGTTTGGATACTAGTTGATGTACCGCAAGGCATTGTGCCTATTGGTATTATATAAGTCTTCAAGGAAGACTTACATGGAAGGCAACATACCAACGTATAAAGCTAGGCTTTTAAAAGAAATGTATTGTTATCAACATTGTGTTGATTACGATTCAACCTTTTACCTGTTGCCACGGTAAATCCATTTGGATAATGCTTGCTAATGCTGCATGTTTCATTTATGAAATATGTCAGCTGAACGGGAAAATCGCTTTCCTGAAAAGGAAACCTTTTGGAGGATGTTTACAACATCCTGTCGGTTTTGTCATACCAAAACTAGCAAACAAGGTTTGCAGGTTATTCGATCCATGTTTGGATTGAAGCAAGCATAGGTTCTTAGAATCATTGTTTTGATGTAATCATAATAGTTTATGATTTAATTCAAAACGAAAATGATTCTTGTGTATATAAGGAGGTTAGTGGGAGCGCACTGACAGTGGCTGTCCTATAAAATAATGATAATATGTCATTTCTTGGAAATGATATTCCCATCAAACAATCGGTGAAATCTTGGCTTTCATGAAAACTCTCCGAGAAATCGTACATTGAAAAATGTACGCGCCCTGGTGTCTCATACGCTTTGAGCATATGCAGTCACAAACAGGCCAATCCAAGTGATAGTCACTGGATTGAAATTAAGAACATCATTTAGTATCTTAGAGAACTAAGGATGCTGTCTTATACTATGGAGATGGAGAACTTGAAGTGACTGGGATCACTGTAGCAAGTTTCGAAACCGATAAAACGACTATAAGTCGCAAACGGTACTATAAAGTTTGAACAACGGTACAGTAAGTTGGAAATCTTCCAAGCAAGATACTGTTAACGAATAAACAACAAATGTGGGTTATTGCTGCAGCTGAGGCAGCAATAGAAGCCATTTGGGTCGATAACAAATCTAATTAGATTAGATATAGTTCTGTTAGCAGCTGAGCTAGGCGTCAGCACATGCTAAAGAATTAATGGTCTCATCAATGATCCAGATATATACTTCGATATTCATCTGATTCGTTCGGATCATACATCATAGCGATGTGATGATTGTATAAATCGCATCAGATGATAATCATGCAAATCCGCTGACGAAAGCCTTTTCTCAGCAGTTTGAGCCAACCGTACATAGTTCGGGTGTCAGACACTCGAGTGACTGGCTATAGGCCAAGTGGGAGATTGTTGGACAATTATGACCCATAACGTCACTATTTTTACAGATCATGGTGTTGTTGTACAAATTAACTATGTGACAAAGGAGATTACTCTCTTATCATTTGTGATTAGATCACCAAGATGTATAAATGATAGGAGGTCCCTATGATTTTTTCCTGGATTGAGAATGATATGAGACAGTATCAGTCCACGAAGGATAAATCATTAAATATCCCTAGTCAGAGTATTATCGAGATTGGACATCGATAATGCGCAAAAGACTAGTATTACACTTGTGTGAGTTGTGAGGGCATAACGACATAGTTCTCATATATTTTAGTATATGATACTCATGCAAGTGTAGTAGGAGGTTGTGTTTTACCGATGGTACTGGAAACAACTTCGCTCTGGATAAACCCCCTCGGAATTCCATTGGTAGTATGACTATGTGTCTATGGAAGTCCGAAATGAGGGTAGGTGTATTTGGTCTTAACCTGAGACTTGCACCGCTAATACTTGCGACAATCAATATACTTTGGTTGTGGTCGTCCATGGCTTTAACAGGTTCCGTGTACGCCTCTGCTGGGTATATTGAGAATCGTAGTGTGTTGGGTGTGATGTCAAGACGGAAGTATCACTCCAGTCATATGGAGATGATGATCGCGTAGGGATACATAACTGGTTCTCTAAAAAGGTTGCAACCGTCGGGATAATATGACTTGGTCATGATTATCCGATAATAAAGAGACTAGTTGCTCGTAATCCGATATATGTTTCGTACGGGGCAGACACTGTACCAGCCCCGGCCTTGCATGTGATCATCTGATACTGGATCGAAATACGCAATACCACGTATACTACGCCTTATATAGATCCTGATATTTCTGTAAGGATATTTCTGGAGAATTGGGTAGGCATGGCGCTTTGCTAGAAACCAACCTTGTCTTGTAAATCGGTATAAGCGTAGTACTAGGTACTTACGTGCTCGGATAGTCCGACGACCGAATTTACTACCAACATATCCGGGGATCTCATGGGTCGCTTCCCGAAGATTCACCGATGACGTATGACTCGCACTTTAATTAATCTGGGATTAATTAGATGAGAGAGAAAATTAATCTGGGATTAATTGAGGAGATATTTTATCTGGGATAAAATATTAATTAAAGAGAGATAACGATTAATTTGGAATTAATCGATAAATTAATATATTCGATATATTAAACGAAATTGGATTTCGACGCGGAATTAAAATTAGATTTTAATTCGGGCGAACGAGTTAATTTAGAATTAATTCGTTAGCGACGTGAATAGTGATTTCGCTAGGCATAATCATTTAATTGCGTCGCAACGGAAAATTCGTTAATTTGGAATTAGCGAACCCGAGCCCGGGATTGTTTGCGAGCGCATTCGCATTTCGAATTCGAGTGCGGCACGCAAGTCAAATCGCTAGTCACATCAAGGGTCAAATCATGTCATTTTGAGTGATGTGACAATTGATTAATTGATTGATTGATATAGTGGTTGGGATTTATGGCTTTAATTGTTTGACTTTTGAAAGCCAAAATTGTGTATATGTTTTTTTGAAAATCAATTACACAAACAATTCTCTCTTCTCTTTCTTCTCTTCATCTCACGCCCACAAGGGCTGTTCTTGCTTCTATTTTCTGCCCAGAAAACCGAGAGCAATGGGAAGCAATAGTGTGGTGATTTTGTGGCAAAATCATCAAGAGCTAGCACTCCGAGAGCATGCGAAGGTGATAGGTAAGTCCACCCATGTGCTTGGAATCATTTGACGAAGCTTGGAACTTGACGAAGGACCAACAATGGCCGAAAATGGAGACATCACAGCAGCTCACTGCCGTGACTTCCAGTGGGCATAAAGTTGATTTTTGTTCGTTGCCGCATCGCTCAACCGATCGATGTGAGTATTCCACAACTCCCTCATTGTATTCGCACATGTGTTTTATGCTTGTTATTCGATCCTCGGGGCCGTAGAACTCTAACAATTTTATCATTAAGAATCCAATTCTTTCTTTCAATTACAAACACATAAATGTGGAGGCCATACCAAATCATAAAAATGGATTAGCTAATGACAAAACTATTTGGTGTATACAAGCCACCTAATAGACATAATACATTGGAGAGCATGGCAAGCCATATGGCTTTGTCTCAAAGGTAAATAAAAATCATCATCTCAATAATGATTAAATTACCTTCAATTAAGTTGTCATAATTATCTCATAATTATTACTAACTTGATTATCTAATAATCAATTAATTCTAGAAAACATTAAGTTAAACTAATTTAACATAGTTTTCATTTGTGATAAATATTATTAATCTCATTAATACTATATAAATATAAAGTGAGCATATTATTAGACAATCTAATTATATTAGGTTTGCTACAGTTAATCGAGCTAGCACGGGGACCAAATGGACCTACGGTTCCGAGCCCCAATAATTCTGAAATATTAATTAAATTCTTTAATCAAATATTACGAATTATTAACTCCGCGTTATTCCACTAAAAACTCGAAGTTAAACTTCTGTTACCGTAGATGGATAAAATAAACTGAACAACTTCGGTGTCCATCGATATAGTCATTACATATGGATATATCCCTTCACAAATATCTCATAAATAGAGCCGGGTCAAAAGTCCGTTAAATCCCTCTAAATATTTTGTCTCTTAAGCACCATTGATTCTATAATGAACAATTAATTCATAACAATTATGAATATAAAACTTTCTATTCGTAATAGAAAAGTTAAACGCTTAAATTGTTCAAGTCCCAAATCAACTCTTAAAAGAGATATTCTCCTGCTTCTCGTAAGAAGGAGTGAATTCCATATCTATGTAAAATGTTCCGAGCTACACACCAAACCATATCCCCAAAATACGTAGTTATTGGTCAGGAATGCAACACCAACCTCACCATAGTAAATCAAAGGACATAGCCTATCATGTAGGAGTTCGTAGTGTTGGACAATTATGACCCATAGCGTCACTATTTGTAAAAGACATTATGGTTTTTGTACAAATTAACTATGTGACAATGGAAATTGCTATTTTATCATTTTTTTAATTTGATTACTTGAATATATAAATGATAAAAGTCCTTATGATTAGTTCCGGATTAACAAGATATGAGACAATATCAATCCACAAAGGTTTAATCATTAAATATCCCTAGTCATAGTATTATCGAGACTGGACATCGATAATGCAGAATAGACTAGTATTGCACTTGTGCGTGTTACGGAAGCGTAACATCACAGTTCTCATATATTTAAGTATTGGATACTTATGCAAGTGTGATAGGAGGTTGTGTTTACCGATGGTACGGAAACAGCTTCGCTCCGGATAGACCCCTCGGAATCCCATTGGTAGTATGACTATGTGTCTATGGGAATCCGATTCAGGGTAGGTGTATTTGGTCTTAACCTGAGACTTGCATCGCTAGTACTTGCGACAATCAATACGCTTTGGTTTTGGTCATCCGTGACTTTAACAGGTTCTGTGTACGCCTTTTCTAGGTTTATTGAGAATCGTAGTGTATTGGGTGTGATGTCAAGATGGAAGTATCACTTCAGTCATATGGAGATGATGATCACGCAGGGATACAGAACTGGTTATCTACTATGTTGCAACTATGGGGATAATATGACAAGGTCATGATTATCCGATTATAGAGACTAGTTGCTTGTGATCCGATATATGCTTCGTACGGGGTAGACACTAATCCAGCCCCAGGCCTTGCATGTGACATCTGATACTGGATCGCAATACTCAATACTACGTATACTACGCCTGATAAAGATTATATATTCCTTACAGAATATTTCTGGAGAATTGGGTAGGCACGGCGCTTTGCTAGAAACCAACTATGTCTCATAAATCGATAAGAATGTGGTACCGGGTACGCACGTGTTCGGATAGTCCGATGACCAGATTTACTGCCAACATATCCAGGAATCTCATGGGTCGCTTCCCGAAGATTCACCGATGATGTATGACTCAAACAAAATTAATCTGCGATTAATTATAAGAGAGAGAAAATTAATTTAGGATTAATTGCGGAAAGATTTTATCTGGGATAAAATTCAATTAATAGAGAGAGAATGGTTAATTTGGAATTAATCAATAAAATAATATATTAATTTAGGATTAATTGCGGAAAGATTTTATTTAATTAAGTCGCAACGGAAAATTCGTTAATTCAAAATTAACGAACCCGATCCCGGAATGTGTTTTCGGGCCCACTCGGATTTTGAATTCAAGTGTGGCCCACAAGTCACATCACAAGTCACATCACTTGTCATTCTCATCACTTTTTGGTGATGGAAGTTAGTGATGAGTAGATGGTGGCTTGTAAGACACACTTTGTTTTAATAATGAAAGAGCTTGAGTGACATTTACCAAATATGGATTTGGTATAAGACTATTATTTTTACAAAATCAAATAGAATTCATTCACTCTTCTCTCTTCCCATTTTGGCGTGAAAAGCCTTTCCCTCTCCAATTTCTTGGCTTGGCGAAGACACACACAAGAAAAGGAAGAAATTTGTTGCAAAATTTTCCAAGTGCTAGCACATTTTTAATCATACAAAGGTGATAGGGAAACCTTTCCCAAGAGTTTGGAATTCACTCATCAAAGCTTGGAGCTCAACATAAGATCAAATAGGAGCTTGGAGCAACTTCAAAGGAGACAAAAGTTTTGTTCTCAACACATCCTAGAATCTGTTCAATGTGATTATATTTCCGCTATATTTCTTTGAGTATTCACACATGTTTTATGTTTATATGTTCTTGGGATTGATCTTAGAGACCCAACAATGGTTTCATGAGCCTATTTAAGCATGAAATTGAATTAGGGTTCTTAATGTTGAATTTTGGTATTTTTGATTTGAGCATGATTTAATCAAATTGTTTGTTTGAGTATGCTTAGATAATGTTAACTTAGAGTTATGCATGATCAAATTTATGAAAATTTAATTGGATTAATTTTCCCCAAATTAAGAGGCTTGGCCGAATGTAACATGAACCATTAGCTCATGGTGATTTTGATTTTTAGACCATTGGATGTGTTTAAAATGAATGGATAAATTGATTTGTGATTTAATTGGATTGAAATCAAAATTAATGAAAAAATTACCATATTTCCGTGAGCCTAATGAGCATGTTGGGATTGATTTTGCTTCAATAATGTTGGACATGTATTGATAATAATAAAGCATGATTAATTATATAAATTGGTATTTTGGAAATGTTAATTTAAATAATTAATTATGGCTATACACTTTAATTAAATAAATTGTGATATTTGGAATATTAGAATTTATTTAATTATGCTTAATTTGGAAATAGGCTAAAATTGTTATATTTGAGCCTAATGGGCTTGGTTGGGCCAAGTTGGTTTAGGACAATTGGATTGGATCCAAATTGGGCCTAAAACTATTCCATTAAGTCTAAATATAACTAATGGGCCTTTAAATAATTAATTGGGCCTAATGGGCCAAAATTAATTTTGTGGCAAAGGGTGATTCCTTATTGGGCTTTGGTTGCCAAAGTCCATGCCTTAATAAATTAATTGAAAGCTCATTGGACTTTAATTAAATTGACATTGGATGTTAATTGGGCTTTGAGACCCATTAAGATTAGATTTAGAATTAAGTCGCAAATGCACATTAAAAGTGTAATTATTTAATTTGGAATTAAATAAAGAATTAGTATTGAATACAAATTAAATTGGATTTAAAATTGTAGTTCGATATAATTCAAGAATACGCACTTTGAGTACTTATTCTTAAAACGAGTTGGACTCGCGCAAATCAAATCGTTGTTTGAACATTGGATGATCACTTAATTTAAAGATTAATTAATTAGATTAGATTGATTGAATAACATGCTTTGTGTGAATACATGGATGTATTGTATGAATAATGTATATCTGATGGATATTATATGGGTGAGGGCAATTTTGGAAATCGTTGTAATAAATTTAGAATTTATTAAATTGGACCTGCGTGTCCAGCCTTATCTCTCGACTCTTTGTAATTCTCTTCTCACTAATTCCCCTCATTGTAAATGAGGTTTTTTCTTATTGTATTATGTAATTGGGTAGAAGTTAGAATAGTGCTAGCCGGGGAGAGGAAATAGAGTGATTTGTTCTAGGAACAATTTGTGAGATATCCATTCGCATATCATTATTAATTTATTTATCGCGCCTTATTATGCTTTTAGAATGCATGCTTAAGGGTGTATGATGAGACCTAATCAAAGATAATTAATTGGTTGCCAATTACGCGAAAAACCCTCAACAAATATTAAGCGTTTTCCTTCCATTGAGTGATTCATTCTCAAGATCCAAGATTGACATTGGTTTGTTGGCCAAAGTCAATACCTTTGTCCATCGCGGATGTGTTTCATTCATGAAGGCTTTGTTCCATATCGCATGTCTTGGCCAAGTTGTGATTTTTGGCCAAAGTCAAGATCATTTCTTGTTCATCGACATCGATTACGAAGCTTTCCAAAGTAAATGGGTCCCTCTTAACTGGAATCATTAAGCTTGTTGAGCCAAAGCCAAGGCTTAGTTGATTCAGAGGAAAAGGTTAGGAAAATATATTGGATATATTGGCATATATATTGTATATATATTTCGGACTTGGAGGTCCACCTACCGGATCTAGGAATTGGATGAGATCCAATTGATCTTAGAGATCCACCTAGTTAAATATCATACAGCTTATTGGCCAAAGTCAAGGTTGTGTGTTATTTAACGGGATCATAGCCCACTAGGAAACTAGGTTTCCCGAGTACTCAACAGAGGGTTAGAGGCTCGCCGAAAAATAGTGGTAGGCCAGTATTGAATTTACAATTTTGTTCAAATACTTGGCATTACGCGCTTTCAAATTATTTCGTCAATTATATATATTTATTAGTTGGACTAATATTTTATTATTTTTTTGTAACAGTTGGACTGTACCCAAATATCGCTAATTGAATAGTTTGACTATTGCAATTACGATGGCTGGAAAGATCGGAGTTAGAGACATTATCATTGGCGGAAATGACTTTAATGGCGCAAACTTTCTTGATTGGGATATGAAACTCAGGATTGTCCTGGGGGCTGAGAGGATGCTCTATACGATAGAGAGACCTCTCGGGCCTAAGCCCGGAAATGAGTAGCCTCTTGAGCTTTGGAAGACTCATAGTGATGACAACTCAACTACTCAATCTGTCATGCTCGCTGCGATGACCCCTCAATTTCGTCGCCAAAACAAGGGATTGGATCCCTATACTATGATGGAAAAATTGAAGGACCTTCATCGATCTAACCTAAGGGTGGCAGTTTAGCCCGCGGCCCGGCCCGACCGGGCTTTGGCCTGGCCCGGGAGGCGAAAGTCCCGGGCCGGGCCTTAAAATGAAAGCCCGGCATATTAATATGTTTGTATCATTTTTATTTATTTTTAGCATTTAAATTGTTAATTTATCAATGAAACTTGTGATTTATTTATAAATTGTATTTCTATATAGTGTAAATATATTTTATATTTGTATATTTTTTAATTTTTTTAAATTTTTTTTTTTAAATTCGGGCCCAAAAAAAGCCCGAGTTCGGCCCGGGCCGGGCTTTTCCCGGGCCCGGGCTTTTTTTTTGTTGGCCGGCTTGTCAAAGCCCGGGCCCGGCCCGGCCCGTTGCCACCCTTAATCTAACCTTAGATCGCAGAGGTATGAATTGCAGAAGAAGATCTTTCACTGTCGAATGTCAGAGGGTACATATGTCGAGCACCATGTGTCACAGATGATTGCTGACATTGAACAGCTAGGTCAGCTAGGCATAACCTTTGAGGATGAGACTTCTATAGATTTGATCTTGTAGTCTCTTCCTGACAGCTGGAACGGGTTCATCATGAACTACAACATGATGAACCAAGACCATACTCTTGGAGAGTTGATGGCAATGCTGCGTGAAGCATAAAAAGAGCTAATGAATGGCAAAAAGCGTGAGGCGCACTTCACTTCAACATCTCAGTCTCCCAAGGCTTGGCCGAAGGCTACTGGAGGTGTAAAGAAGAAGAAGAAGAAGGGCAAGGCCAAATCGTCAAAGTCTTCTGGGAAGGCAAATGACAAATCTCAAGATGTATGCCTACAGTGTGGCAAACGGGGTCACTGGAAGCGTGACTGCAGTGAGTACAAGGCGCACATGAAGGAAATCAAAGCGGGCAAGACACCGGCTTCAGGTATGTTTGTTATAGAAATAAACATGTCTATTTCTAGTATTAAAAATTGGATTTTTGATTCTGGTTCTGGTACTCATATATGTACTGATGTGCAGGATCTGCAGATTAGCAGGAGACTGGCCTCATGAGAGATAGACCTCTGAGTTGGAAATGGGACTAGAGTCGCCGTTTTGGCTGTTGGGACTTATATTTTGGAACTGCCATCGGGGCATGTACTTAATCTTTCAGACTGTTATTATGTACCTAGTTTGACTAGGAATATTATATCTGTATCTTTATTAGCCCAATGTGGTTATACTTTTATTTTTAGAAACACGGGTGTTTTATGTATAAAAATGATATGGAGATATGCAGTGCTGATGTGAATAATGGTCTTTATATTTTGAATATAAATCAATCTCAAACATATAATGTAACAAACAAAAGGTTTAAATTAAGTAACAAAGATGAAACTTATATGTGGCATTGTCGTCTGGGACACATTAACAAGACTCGCATATCCACACTTTCGAAGAGTGGGTACTTGGACGGATTTGATCCAAATTCATATGACATCTACGAATCTTGTTTATTAGGCAAAATGCCTAAAACACCTTTTAACGGTAAAGGTACACGTGCCACCGAACTGTTAGCCCTCGTTAATAGTGACGTATGTGGGCCCATGTCTAGCCAGGCTAGAGGTGGATATGAATACTTCGTAACCTTTACGGATGATGCATCGCGTTATGGTTATGTGTATCTTATGAGACACAAGTCGGAAACCTTTGAGAAATTCAAAGAATTTCGACACGAAGTAGAAAAACAGACAGGCAAAAGTATTAAGACATTACGGTCGGACCGTGGTGGAGAATACTTAAGCAATGAGTTTCTTGATTACTTGAAAGAGTATGGTATTCTTTCACAGTGGACTCCTCCCGGAACACCGCAATTAAACGGTGTGTCCAAACGGAGAAACCGAACTTTATTGGACATGGTAAGGTCGATGATGAGTCGCACAGAGCTACCTATTTCCTTATGGGGATATGCATTGAACAGTGCAATACTTATTGTAGGCATTGCATTTTTGCATATCAGCCCAATGATGAGTCTCGTATGGAGACACTACCTCTTTAGTTGTGAAAGCCGCGGGAAACGGACGTTGGAAGGGTAAAGTTGGAAATTAGCATTTTGTCAGATTTAACTCGCTTGTTTCGTTTCGGGTTCGCTTGTTGGACCTCTGTTTTAAAACACACCAAACTCATTAAAACACATCTCACAAATTAAATAATAAAATATTTAAAACACATCTCACAAATTAAATAATTAAAACCAGTTAAAACTTAAATTAAATTAAATTAAATCACATTCACCAATTAAATTAAACTTGAAATTAAATTAAATTAAATTCTAATTGAATTAAATTCTTAATTTAAGTAAAGCACATTCCTAATTTAATTAAATCACCTTCCTAAATTAAATTAAATCTCTTTCCTAAAATACATAAATCACTTCCCCAAATTAAAAGATTTCCTTATCACATACTAAATTAAAAGATATCCCATTTAAAACACACAAATCCTATTCCTTCTCCAACAAGGTAAACCCCCTCCATTGGCCTATAAAAATAACCTTTCTCCACACAAACCAAACCCTGGCTGGCTGGCTCATTCTCACCAAGACACAAAGAAATTCCATAGAGCTCACACACTGCCACCAACGGATAAACTCATCACACAAACCCACTTCACACCAATTGCCCAGCACACTGCCACGCACAAAACCTTCGCGCACCTGCCACTAAACCAGGTAAACTGACTCACCCCTCACGGCTTGAAATCAACACCTCACGCCAAAGACACAGCCTGACATTGCTTTCACCAGCCTCTCGCCACCTAGCACTCACCAAGAAGCCACGCATAACCTTGCCCATTACACAGCCCCTTCGCCTATATTGCCCACTGAACCTTCCACACACTACTCACTCGGCCACCCTTTGACGCCAATAAGACCCCCACTAACGCATGAACAACAATAGCCACTCAGACCTCACACGTCCCACATCGCCCACAAATCAACGAGACCACTCAAGGCCCTCCACCGATTTCTCCCTTCATACATACACGTGAAACCCAACTCCATACAGCCCTTGTTTCACGCATCAGCCCCTCATCCAGCCTGCCTTCAATCCACACCTAACTGTCCTCCTTCAACACAGCTCACGTACCTTTCAAACACAGCTCACAAACCCTTAAATTGCCGCACCAAACTGCCGTGAAACCAAAGCCACAAAACCACCCTCCAACCAGTAAAGAAACAACACAAAACAGTCCAAAACCGTAACCAAAACAGTGACCAGAAAATACCTTGAAAACGGCAACGAAACGGAGTAAAAACAGAAGCCCCAAAACAAGCAAAACAGCGAGGAAAATCATTGGAATAGTGAATCAGAAAAATTGCGGAGTATCACCCTTCCAATGGACGTGTAACGCCCTTTCTTGAGACGACAAAAGAGGTTAGACCTGAGGGCACCCTTTTATTTATTATCTTTCGTTTATTTTATTTATTTTAGAAATATTATTGCATGAGAGTCGTTTGAGGCATGATGTGATTGTTGGATGAGCGAGATATGTGTTCCCTTTTGTGGTATATCGGATGGAAACCCGGACGTAAATTCCATAGCCGATTCCGAATGGACGGTAGTATGGTCTGCACTCGGGATACAAAGCCACGTACCGCTTAAGATATACATATCTCGTCTCATCCAAATTTGTATTTGAGCATGTTATAGTTTATAGGTTGTTTATTTATTATTTTAAGCATGATTTAATTTAGTTTATTATTTAATGTTCGAAGCATGATTATGTTATTTAGGCATGTCGTTTCTTTATTCTTTATGCATGATGCTTTGTTTAGTTTATGTTTATGTTTAATTAGTTATTTGTTTACTTTGGTTTAATGGTTCAATATGCTCATTGTGTTATATTGCGTGGAGTTATTTGGATGAAAGCATGTTAGATCTAAGTACCCTTGAGCATGAATGTTGAATAGATTCGGTTAGTTTATTGCACAAATCATATCATCACAAGTGACATAAGTAAGGGACCATTCCGAACCCAACAGTTTGAGGTCTTCCCTTGCGAGGGGTGAGTGCGGCCTTAAATCTTTGTCCCGGTTCACACCGGGTGGCGACTCCATGTTATTTCGTACTCCCAACTAGGTCGCGAGCCTAGAACAGCGTCGCCCAAGTTCTGTTGTATACAGTCTGGCGACTCCACTGGGGATATTTTGAATCGGCCCCGAAATCATGTCTTGTGATGTTTAGGATTTGTGCTTCAGTTAATCGTTTCTATGGTATGTTGAAAGGGGTTAATCAAAGGCTTTGTTGGAGCTAGGTGATGGTTGGGTGTTTTCCTTCACTCACTACCTTTTCATAAGGAAAAGCTGTGAAGACACCGAGATAGTCATTACTTGTAGCTCGTTGTGACAAACTAGTTTGGAGGGGGTACTTAAGAGAGCCTCGCTCCACCCTCCCTCTGGGGAATCTACAACGGGAAATCCATTTGACAGTTAGTCACACGCCGTAACTCGTTGGCACGTACCGTAAGGTATAAAAAAGGTGCACTCACTTGGTCGCTTGAACCCTTGAGTGGGGAGTCCTAGTTGTGGGTAATCCTTCGTCAAACGAGAACCTTTATCCACACTCCCGTAAACCCACATGTGAACCATAGTTGTATGACCTATTGGGGCCACCCTTTATGCTTTTGATAACCCCATGCATATTGTATCTCATACATCACATTCATCTCATGCATACATGCATCATGTTAACCCTCGTGTCTTAAAAGCCATCAAAGAGATATCCATTGGGTTAGGAAAAAGAAGACTTGTCAAGAAAAGTTTAGAAAACATGGATATCGGGGAAAAGGAAACTGAGGAACAGAAAATCTTACGGCAAAGATAGAAAGACCATGGTGGGCCTTTCAGAAAAATAAAAATAAAAATAAAAATAAAAATAAAAAAGAAAAAGAAAAAAAAAGAGAAAAAAAAATTGTTGTTTGTTTTTAGTCCTTAATAGTTAGGCATAAGTCCGATGATGAAATTGATTGCTTTAAGGTGAAACCTTAGAAACGATAAACTCTTGATGTGCTTTTATCTGATACTTTGAGTGATTGATCTATGTTAGACTCGTAAGCATTTCACTATAGGTTCTTAGCGGTGAAAACCTGAGTAGTTGGCAAGGTAACTAGTTGAAGAAATTGTAGGTCGGTAAATGACCGTTTGCTTAGATGTCTATCTTGATTTGCTTATGTTATGATGTGTGGTATAAAATGAAAGAAAAGTCTCTAAAGAAAAAAGAATTGAACCACCTATAACCGATAAGCGTGAAGCTACCCATGGGCGAGTATTAGGACTACCATGAGGAGAAATGCTACCTTAAAGGGTAGGTGTGTTGAAAAAGAAAGAAAGAAAATAAAAAGAAAATAAAAATGAAAAGAAAAAAAGAAGTTCAAAATGAAAAGAGAAAAAAAAAGACAAAAAAGAAAGAAAACCATACCACATTGAGCACAGAAAAGCAATTGCAGGCATAATCGAGACATCTAGGTTGGTTTGACCCATCGATCCCGATTTTTGAAACGAAATCATTGAGTTGGCCTACTTAGGAATCAAGCTGTAAAATAAATTTTGCACACACACACTTTGAGTCTGGCATAGATCATTTATTCAAAGACTTGGATTTGAGTTGCATTGAGTGTTTTGAAGGTTCTCTGGTTTCATTACTGAGCATTCTTTGAGGACAATGATATGTATAACTATTGGGACTATTTCATAGAATGTGATATAGCATGATGATATGTAAGGCCCCACCATATGGTTCATCTTGACCAAATACAAACAACGGAGAGCAGAAAGCTAAACCAAGACTGGGGGTGGCCAGTCTACCACACTGTGAATCAAGGACATAATAAGGTATTGAGTCATGAGACCAGAGAGAAGACTGGGCAGTCGCCTGAAGAACTGGTGGAAGACCTAACCCAACAGAATAGGAAATTCATGCATGCATACATACACGTAACGTATTTTGCATTCTTTTTGTGTTTGTTTCGTTTTGTATTCACAGGTTTCAAAGAAGAAAAAGAGAAAGCGACAAAGACAAGCCAACCAGAATCAGCAACATATGAGTAGTAGTTTTGGGGATGAGTCCCAGGGTTGAGGCCCATATCAGTATCATTTTTGGGGCGAGGCCCACATCAGTATCAGTCTGGGGGCGAGGCCCACATCAGTGTCTGTATGGGGGCTAGGCCCACATCAGTTTCAGTTTTGGGGCAAAGCCCACATCAGTATCAACTCAAGGGTGAGGCCCACATCTTCAGAATTTGGAATGAATCCGGGAATGAATCCCAGGGTCGAGGCCCACACTATCAGCAGTTTTCGGGAATGAATCCCAGGGGAATGAATCCTAGGGCCGAGGCCCACGTCGTCAGAATTTGGAATGAATCCCAGGGCCGAGGCCCATATCAGCAGAATTTTGGAATGAATCCAGGGAATGAATCCCAGGGCCGAAGCCCCACACCATCATCAGCTTGGGGGCGAGGCCCATGTCAGCTCGAGGGCGATGCCCATATCAGCTTGGGGGTGAGGCCCTACATCTATATTAGTTTAAGGGCGAGGCCCATACCAGCTTAGGGGGCGAGGCCCCGCGTCAGTCTGTTTGAGGGCGAGGCCCATGTCAGCTTAGGGGGCGAGGCCCACATTAGCATCAGTGACAGACTTGTCGGGTATGGCACTCTGAGGGCGAGGCCCACATTGGTTCAGCATCGGTTTCTGCCAGGTATGGCACTCTGGGGGCGAGGCCCACATCAATTCAGCATCAGTTTCTGCCGGGTATGCCATACTGGGGGTGAGGCCAACATCAGCATCAGATCGAGGGCGAGGCCCATATCAGTTTGGGCACAAGGCCTAGTGGAATAAAGCCCATATTCAACATAGTTCAGGAAGAAAGCCTACATCCAGTTCAGTTCATGAAGAAAGCCTATATTCAGTTTAGTTCGAGAATAAAGCCCATATTCAACACAGTTCAGGAAGAAAACCTATATTCAGTTCAGCTCGGGAATAAAGCCCACATTCAGTACAGTTCAGGGAATAAAGCCCTATCTCTACACAGTCAGTAGTTCGGGAATAAAGCCTCATATCAACACAGTTCGGGAACAAAGCCCAGGGGAATATAGCCTCATCTCAATGCAGTTCGGGAATAAAGCCCACATTCCAAACAATCAGGGAATAAAGCCCTATCTCTACACAGTCAGCAGTTCGGGAATAAAGCCCAGAAGAATAAAGCCTCATCTCAACACAGTTCGGGAACAAAGCCCAGAGGAATAAAGCCCTATCACTACATCAGTTCGGGAACAAAACCCACAGATGGTTCGGGAACAAAGCCCAGAGGTCGAGGCACCTCGCCATCACATTCAACACAACGGGAACAAAGCCCACTCTCTACACAGTTCGGGAACAAAACCCACAGATGGTTTGGGAACAAAGCCCAGAGGTCGAGGCATCTCGCCATCACATTCAGTTCGGGAACAAAGCCCACAGGTGGTTCGGGAACAAAGCCCAGAGGTCGAGGCACCTCGCCATCACATTCAGTTCGGGAACAAAGCCCATGGAACAAAGCCCACTCTCTACACAACTCGGGAACAAAGCCCACAGATGGTTCGGGAACAAAGCCCAGGGGTCGAAGCGCCTCACCATCATATCAGTTCAGTTCGGTAGTGATTCCTAGAGATCGCAGCATCTTGCAGGGATGAACCTCAGGGGTCGAAGCACCTCACCACCAGATCAACTCAGTTCGAATCAACATGGCAAGTCAGGTGGCAGCTGGCGAGCCAGGTAAGTGAAAATGCATTGCACGTACTTTGATAGGATTGTCATTGTCACACACTACACAAGTCCCATCAAAGTGGGGGCGACTGTAGGCATTGCATTTTTGCATATCAGCCCAATGATGAGTCTCGTATGGAGACACTACCTCTTTAGTTGTGAAAGCCGCGGGAAACGGACGTTGGAAGGGTAAAGTTGGAAATTAGCATTTTGTCAGATTTAACTCGCTTGTTTCGTTTCGGGTTCGCTTGTTGGACCTCTGTTTTAAAACACACCAAACCCATTAAAATACATCTCACAAATTAAATAATTAAAATATTTAAAACACATCTCACAAATTAAATAATTAAAACCAGTTAAAACTTAAATTAAATTAAATTAAATCACATTCACCAATTAAATTAAACTTGAAATTAAATTAAATTAAATTCTAATTGAATTAAATTCTTAATTTAAGTAAAGCACATTCCTAATTTAATTAAATCACCTTCCTAAATTAATTAAATCTCTTTCCTAAAATACATAAATCACTTCCCCAAATTAAAAGATTTCCTTATCACATACTAAATTAAAAGATATCCCCTTTAAAACACACAAATCCTATTCCTTCTCAAACAAGGTAAACCCCCTCCCTTGGCCTATAAAAATAACCTTTCTCCATACAAACCAAACCCTGGCTGGCTGGCTCATTCTCACCAAGACACAAAGAAAATCCATAGAGCTCACACACTGCCACCAACGCATAAACTCATCACACAAACCCACTTCACACCAATTGCCCAGCACACTGCCACGCACAAAACCTTCGCGCACCTGCCACTCAACCAGGTAAACTGACTCACCCCTCACGGCTTGAAATCAACGCCTCACGCCAAAGACACAGCCTGACATTGCTTTCACCAGCCTCTCGCCACCTAGCACTCACCAAGAAGCCACGCATAACCTTGCCCATTACACAGCCCCTTCGCCTATATTGCCCACTGAACCTTCCACACACTACTCACTCGGCCACCCTTTGACGCCAATAAGACCCCCACTAACGCATGAACAACAATAGCCACTCAGACCTCACACGTCCCACATCGCCCAAAAATCAACGAGACCACTCAAGGCCCTCCACCGATTTCTCCCTTCATACATACACGTGAAACCCAACTCCATACAGCCCTTGTTTCATGCATCAGCCCCTCATCCAGCCTGCCTTCAATCCACACCTAACTGTCCTCCTTCAACACAGCTCACGTACCTTTCAACACAGCTCACAAACCCTTAAATTGCCGCACCAAACTGCCGTGAAACCAAAGCCACAAAACCACCCTCCAACCAGTAAAGAAACACACAAAACAGTCCAAAACCGTAACCAAAACAGTGACCAGAAAATACCTTGAAAACGGCAACGAAACGGAGTAAAAACAGAAGCCCCAAAACAAGCAAAACAGCGAGGAAAATCGTTGGAATAGTGAATCAGAAAAATTGCAGAGTATCACCCTTCCAACGGACGTGTAACGCCCTTTCTTGAGACGACAAAAGAGGTTAGACCTGAGGGCACCCTTTTATTTATTATCTTTCGTTTATTTTATTTATTTTAGAAATATTATTGCATGAGAGTCGTTTGAGGCATGATGTGATTGTTGGATGAGCGAGATATGTGTTCCCTTTTGTGGTATATCGGATGGAAACCCGGACGTAAATTCCATAGCCGATTCCGAATGGACGGTAGTATGGTCTGCACTCGGGATACAAAGCCACGTACCGCTTAAGATATACATATCTCGTCTCATCCAAATTTGTATTTGAGCATGTTATAGTTTATAGGTTGTTTATTTATTATTTTAAGCATGATTTAATTTAGTTTATTATTTAATGTTCGAAGCATGATTATGTTATTTAGGCATGTCGTTTCTTTATTCTTTATGCATGATGCTTTGTTTAGTTTATGTTTATGTTTAATTAGTTATTTGTTTACTTTGGTTTAATGGTTCAATATGCTCATTGTGTTATATTGCGTGGAGTTATTTGGATGAAAGCATGTTAGATCTAAGTACCCTTGAGCATGAATGTTGAATAGATTTGGTTAGTTTATTGCACAAATCATATCATCACAAGTGACATAAGTAAGGGACCATTCCGAACCCAACGGTTTTAGGTCTTCCCTTGCGAGGGGTGAGTGCGGCCTTAAATCTTTGTCCCGGTTCACACCGGGTGGCGACTCCATGTTATTTCGTACTCCCAACTAGGTCGTGAGCCTAGAACAGCGTCGCCCAAGTTCTGTTGTCTACACTTATTTTGAATAAGGTTCCGTCAAAGTCTGTTCAACAGACTCCGTATGAGATATGGACAGGAAAGAAATCGGGTTTCTCATTCCTGAAGATTTGGAGATGCTGGGCATACGTTAAACGTTTGGAAGGTACCAAACTTGAACCCAAATCGGATAAATGCCTATTTGTAGGTTATCATAGGGAAACCAAAGGATATTACTTCTACAACCCACAAGAGAACAAAATATTTGTTGCTCTACATGCGTTTTTCCTTGAGAATGAATTCCTAAATGCAGTGTTTAGTGGGAGGAAAGTAGAACTCGATGAAAATCAAAGTGATACTGTTACTGGCACAGAATCCTTAACGGAACATGAACAGTTCATCAGGGATGAGACTGTACCACAATCTTCGAATACATAAGAACCGCGTAGATCGGAGAGAGTCAGAAAACAACCTGAGAGGTATGGGTTTCTAATCTCACCTCATGTGGATATTAATCTTATTGAGGAAGACGAACCAGCTACGTATGAGGAAGCGATACAAGGTATCGACTCTGGTTTATGGCAAGATGCCATGAAATCTGAAATGGATTCCATGTACACCAACCAAGTTTGGACACTGGTTGATGCACCAGAAGGCGTAAAGCCTATTGGTTGCAAATGGCTCTTCAAGAAGAAGACCGACATGGATGGCAATGTACAAACGTACAAAGCTAGGCTTGTAGCGAAGGGGTATCGTCAACGACATGATGTCGATTACAACGAAACGTTTTCACCTGTTTCCATGATTAAATCCATTCGGATAATGCTTGCTATTACTGCATATTTCGATTACGAGATATGGCAGATGGACGTCAAAACCGCTTTCCTTAACGGAAACCTTTTGGAGGATGTTTATATGCAATAGTCTGACGGTTTTTTCGTACCAAAACATGCAAACAAGGTTTGCAAGTTAAATCGATCCATTTATGGATTAAAGCAAGCATCGCGTTCTTGGAACCAACATTTTGATGAGATCATAAAAGAATATGATTTCGTTTAAAATGAGGATGATCCTTATGTATATAAGAAGGTTAGTGAGAGCGCACTGACATTCATTGTCCTTTACGTTGATGATGTATTGCTTATTGGCAATGACATTCCCATGCTACAATCTGTGAAAGCTTGGCTTTCATTAAAATTCTCCATGAAGAATCTGGGAGAAGCAACCTTTATTCTAGGAATAAAGATCTACCAGGATAGATCTAGAAAGCTGCTTCGACTCTCCCAGAGCACATATATTGACAAAGTGTTGAAGAGATTCAACATGGAACAGTCTAAGAGGGGACTGTTGCTAGTGTGACATGGCGTCACTCTATCTAAGGACATGTGTCCTAAAACCCAAGATGAGAGAGACAACATGAGTCGGATCCTGTTCGCCTCGGCAGTTGGATCGATCATGTATGCCATGACATGTACACGACCTGATGTCTCATATGCTTTGAGCATGTGTAGTCGATATCAGGCCGATCCAGGTGATGGTCACTGGATGGCGGTTAAGAACATCCTTAAGTATCTTAGACGAACTAATGATGCTTTCTTAATCTATGAAGATGGAGAACTTGAGGTAACAGGGTATACCGATGCAAGTTTCCAAACCGATAAAGACGACTGTAAGTCGCAATCCGGGTACATATTTTGTTTGAACAACAGAACAATAAGATGGAAATCTTCCAAGCAAGAGACGGTTGCCGATTCAACAATAGAAATGGAATATATTGCTGCAGCTGAAGCAGCAAATGAGGCAGTTTGGATCCGTAAATTCTTAATTGGATTAGGAGTAGTTCCGTTAGCAGCTGAGTCTATTCCATTGTATTGTGACAATAACGGGGCTATAGCGCAGGCTAAGGAACCGCGGTCTCATCAAAGATCCAAGCATGTACTTCAACGTTTCCATCTGATTCGTGAGATCATACATCGTGGCGATGTGAAGATCGAGAAGGTCGCATCAGAGGACAACATTGCAGATCCGCTGACGAAAGCTATTCCTCAGCAAAAGTTTGAGCGACATGTACATAGTTCAGGTGTTAGATGCTTGAGTGACTGGCTATAGGCCAAGTGGGAGATTGTTGGACAATTATGACCCATAGCGTCACTATTTGTAAAAGACATTGTGGTTTTTGTACAAATTAACTGTGTGACAATGGAAATTACTATTTTATCATTTTATAATTTGATTACTTGAATATATAAATGATAAAAGTCCTTATAATTAGTTCCGGATTAATAATATATGAGACAATATCAATCCACAAAGGTTTAATCATTAAATATCCCTAGTCATAGTATTATCGAGACTGGACATCGATAATGCGGAATAGACTAGTATTGCACTTGTGCATGTTACGGAAGCGTAACATCATAGTTCTCATATATTTAAGTATTGGATACTTATGCAAGTGTGATAGGAGGTTGTGTTTACCGATGGTACGGAAACAGCTTCGCTCCGGATAGACCCCTCAGAATCCCATTGGTAGTATGACTATGTGTCTATGGGAATCCGATTCAGGGTAGGTGTATTTGGTCTTAACCTGAGACTTGCATCGCTAGTACTTGCGACAATCAATACGCTTTGGTTTTGGTCATCCGTGACTTTAACAGGTTCTGTGTACGCCTTTTCTAGGTTTATTGAGAATCGTAGTGTATTGGGTGTGATGTCAAGATGGAAGTATCACTTCAGTCATATGGAGATGATGATCACGCATAGATACAGAACTGGTTATCAACTATGTTGCAACTATCGGGATAATATGACAAGGTCATGATTATCCGATTATAGAGACTAGTTGCTTGTGATCCGATATATGCTTCGTACGGGGTAGACACTAATCCAGCCCCAGGCCTTGCATGTGACATCTGATACTGGATCGCAATACTCAATACTACATATACTACGCCTGATAAAGATTATATATTCCTTACAGAATATTTCTGGAGAATTGGGTAGGCACGGTGTTTTGCTAGAAGCCAACCATGTCTCATAAATCGGTAAGAACGTGGTACCGGGTACGCACGTGTTCGGATAGTCCGACGACCAGATTTACTGCCAACATATCCAGGAATCTCATGGGTCGCTTCCCGAAGATTCACCGATGATGTATGACTCGAACAAAATTAATTTGCGATTAATTATAAGAGAGAAAATTAATTTAGGATTAATTGCGGAAAGATATTATCTGGGATAAAATTCAATTAATAGAGAGAGAACGATTAATTCGGAATTAATCAATAAAATAATATATTCGATATATTAAATGAAATTAGATTTCATAACGGAATTAAAATTGGATTTTTATTCGGGCGAACAAATTAATTTAGAATTAATTCGTGAGTGACTTTAATAATAATTTTACGAGGCATTATTATTTAATTAAGTCGCAGCAAAAAATTCGTTAATTCAAAATTAACGAACCCGAGCCCGGAATGTGTTTGCGGGCCCACTCGGATTTTGAATTCAAGTGGGGCCCACAAGTCACATCACTTGTCATTCTCATCACTTTTTGGTGATGGAAGTTAGTGATGAGTAGATGGTGGCTTGTAAGACACACTTTATTTTAATAATGAAAAAGCTTGAGTGACATTTACCATATATGGATTTGGTATATGACAATTATTTTTGGAAAATCAAATAGAATTCATTCACTCTTCTCTCTTCCCATTTTGGCGTGAAAAGCCTTTCCCTCTCCAATTTCTTGGCTTGGCCGAGACACACACAAGAAAAGGAAGAAATTTGTTGGAAATTTTTCCAAGTGCTAGCACATTTTTAATCATACAAAGGTGATAGGGAAACCTTTCCCAAGAGTTTGGAATTCACTCATCAAAGCTTGGAGCTCAACATAAGATCAAAGAGGAGCTTGGAATAACTTCAAATGAGACAAAAGTTTTGTTCTTAACACATCCTAGAATCCGTTCAATGTGAGTATATTTCCGCTGTATTCCTTTGAGTATTCACACATATTTTATGCTTATATGTTCTTGGGATTGATCTTAGAGACCCAACACGTAGTACACTCAGGATTAAGAGCGAATCCATATATGACCATCTATTAGATAAAATAAATTTCTTCGTTTAACATATATTAAAAGAAATTTGTATTTATCTAAGTCCAGTCCTATATGATCTCATCATACAATGTGCCTCCATTCCTATGTCATTACATGAACGATCTCGGATCAAGGTCGTCATACAAGTATAGAATGGATCGCAGCTATAGATAAACCACAAACAAAGTACCCGCTTTGTTTGCTCTATATGGACTATTTAGATTACTAACTTCAGACTTAAATCCTCTTGTGCATCAAACATACACTAAGTCTGAAGGTACAATAGTAATCAAGGTAAACAAGACAATTGGACAATATACTATATAAATCAAACAACTTTGATAAAATGAATAATGCATTTATTATTATTACAATAATCAATTCCGTTTACAATACATGAAGCTTTAGGATATAAATCCCAACACTTGGCGCCGTAACACCTGAAGGTTGGCACCACGGCACCAGCCTTAACTTCTGGATGACTTGATTCCTTTCGTTCTACCCTTCCTGTGTGCTTCCGATGCGTTCGTATTGTCCCAAAACACGTACAAATGCCCAAAGATCCATGTATTAATGTTTCCTACAAATAAAACATAAAAGAACTACAAAATACATTAAATGATACGGAATCTAATAAAATAGAAATGTAAGAATGCAGGAATAAGTGGGTATAAACCACATTTATCACATACTTATAAGCATCAATGGATTCATACTCTTTTCCCAGATCACGCAATATTTTATTTGCCTCGTAGTATGACTTAGGAATTCGCTGCCAACCGGTAACATTTGGCCAAGAAAATATAGCATTATACGAATATTTTGGTTGATCATTCTGTTCATCACTTTAATGTGCAATAGTTTCACATGAAATTCAAGATCGACATACCAGCACCTTCAAATGAAATTTTTTATGCCTCCTCAAGTAGTTGACTAAATAAATTTTGATCATTTCCATCTAACACTGGTATGTCACTTCCAACACTGTGACCGACTTAGGGACCATATAATTCATGCAAAACATTAGTTATCTCCTCGTTTTGCAGGTTGATTTTAACAACTACTCCCTTCACTGGAATCAATAAACCGAGATAGAATTATACCGCTCACTATGATAAATCCACGTACGGTAAGTTGGTAATATTCCCGGTATATATAAATGATTGAAAACTTCATCTAATTATTTCCTTTTCCTATTCTAACAATTTATATATGGATACCGAATACGACCTTCTGCACCAAGGTGTTACTTTGCCAATTCCATAAACTCCATTGCGGTATTCAACACTCAATTTATCCACCGAGCCCATCCAATTTCTATCTATTTCAACTAAATATTTACATATAAAAATATAATTATTAGACATTATATTAAACTCATCAACATCACCCATTAATTAATTACAAAACAAACCAATCTCATATATATATGCATCATAATCATCTAATAACAAATTAACTAACTAACACATTGTATAAATAAAGATAAGGCAAAAATGCAAAACTGACTCTTTAACTTTCATGTTTTTCATTTCAGTCATCTAACTTTCAGTTTTGTCAATTCAGTCCTCTAACTTTCAATTTTTGTCAATTCAAGGCTCCGTTATAAATTTACCGTTATTACTGCCAAAACGACACCGTTTTCATTTATTTTTTTGGGAATTAAAAAAAAATCTAAAAAAAAAGGAACCCATTCTCTGATCAGAGAAGGGGAATTTCCCCTTCTCTGATCAGAGGGGGGGATCGATGTCCCCTTCTCTGATCAGAGAAGGGGAACGATTCCACTTCTTTGATCAGAGAAGGGGTTCTTTTTTTTATAGATTTTTTTAGATTATTTTTTAATTTCGAAAAAAAAATAAAAAAAATGAAAACGGCGTCGTTTTGGCAGCAATAACGGTAAATTTGTAACAGAGCCTTGGATTGACAAAAATTGAAAGTTAGATGACTGAATTGACAGAACTGAAAATTAGATGACTGAATTGACAAAACATGAATGTTAAAGGGTCAGTTTTGCATTTTTGCCTAAAGATAATTATAAAAAATTAGAACCCCAAATTTTTAATAATACAGATATAAAAATATAATTATTTTACATTATTTTTATTTTTATAATTATTAGACATTATAAAAAATTATATATCAATTTTTATATAATAAAAGTATAATTATTAAACATTTTATTAAACTCTTCAACATCACCCATTAATTAATTAATTAATTACAAAATAAAGTAATCTCATATATATGCATTATAATGACTAACAATAAATTAACTAATTAACACAATGTATATAATAAAAATAACTATAAAAAATTAGAACCCTAATTTTTGAGAGAGATCAAACTTAAATAAAGTGAGAGTGATTCAAATATAAAGAAAATAAAGAGGTACAGTTTAATAAAAGAGGGAATAAAAGTTACCTTGGAAAAATTGGAGTTTTGTTTGATGATTTGTAGGAAACTTTTGAGAAAACGTTGTAGAGAAGAGAAAGATGAGAAAAAGAATAGGAGAAAAAAGAATGGGGAGTGTCGGTGGTTTTAGGGTTATAACAATCTTTTAACATTGAATTAAACATTTCGACGCTAAATGTTAACTCCTTTAGCGTCAAACGTTTAATTCGATGCCAAATGATAATGGGGAGTGTCGGTGATTTTGGGTTGTAATAACCTTTTAACGTCAAATTTAACATTACGACGCTAAATATTACACGTTTAGGGTCGAAACTTTTAATTCGAAACTAAAAGTAATGAGAGTGTCGGTGGTTTTGGGATTGTAACAAGCCTTTAGCATCGAACAAAATATTGACACAAATTGTATGACTTTTAGCGCCAAAATTTTATCTTGGACGTAAAATAGCAAAACCATTAGCGTCGAAATTTTCAATTTGACGCTAAATGTTAAAACATTTAGTATTGAAATAAACTTCGACGCTAAAAGTCAAATCTTTTACATCAAATTAAAATTTTTGACGCTAAAGATACATTATCTATGTCGAAATACATTTCGATGCTATAGATCTGCTCATTTAGTATCAAATATTAGTTTTCGATGCTCAAATGACTATTTAGCGTCAAATCGTTTTTCGACGCTAAATATTTCGACGTTAAAAGTAGTTTTTCTTGTAGTGTCTGGAAATACCTAGGTTTGTAAAAAAAATTTATGGACTTAGTTAGCGAAATTTAAGATCCACACAGATATGGATCCAAGCTGGTCTGGAAATCCTAGATCTGATCTGGAATTTTTTAAAATTTATATTTTAAAAATAAAAAATACAAACATAATATAATAGAATTAAAAAATTCAAATTAAAAAAGAATGAAATTAAAAATTAATATAAATTACAAAATATAAATATAAATACAAAATAAATATATTTTTTTAATTTTGTTTGTTTTTTTATTATTAAATAATCCTACTTAAATAATTTGTCTTTTATTTAGTTAAAATGGTCATTTTAAAAAGGTATAACGGTCTCTTATAAAAAACTTAAAAGATTTGGTCAATGTTACCTTTAAGATAGAAAATAATACAAGTTTAGGGTGGATCGATGAATATTTTTCATATAATTTCGAGTTTAAGCTTAATTTTGGGTGGAAAAAATGATTTCGCCCCGAAGAATATAACAAATAACAAAAGTAATCGTTATGGGAAACTCTTTCATGTTAAAACATGCACAAATTCGTCTTATAAGCTATCTAGAATCGTCAATATACTCGACGACAATATTACAGTAAAAGATAAGCTTATAAAATAAATTTACTAGTAACAAATAGAATTCAACAATGATCACATAAAGAAAGCATGAAAAAAGAGAATTAAATTTCTGAATTATGGAAAGTTGAATAATGCGAGAATTTAACCATAACAAATATTTAAAACTCTTTAAGTGATATCTGCACATTTAAATATTTCAAACCAATGAACAGTATCTAAACATTACCGTTATAGTGAGTAGTCATGCTACAGTAGAGCTATAGTGATTACTAGTTCCGAGCAATTCCAAAAATTAAAGAAATCAACACTAACAAGTAAAACCTTCCTTGATAATTTAGCCTAACTTGCAAATTCATCTCCCCGAATTCTAAAAAGAAAAGGTGATAATATTACCGAGGAATTTGTCACTAACTCCTAGCCAAAATAATCCCTTTCGTCCTCCTCCAAGATGGCTATCCAAATTTCTTCTGTTTAAAGCCGCCTTTGTTACCTTCCCAATTTCCTCATCTCTGCACAAAATCAGCTCTCAATCTTCTTTCAAATTTTCCTCAAGATAAGCTTCGAAAGTCCTTAAATTTTCTCCAACCCAGTCAGCTTTATCATCCTCAATTTCAACTCAATAAGATAAGATTTTAATGCTTGTGCACGCCTTCACATGAACTGAACTTTTGGCTCAAATATTGAAGGACTGATTGGTCTTGCCTCTTGGTAGTAAGTAAACATCAGCCAGGGATTTGAGAAGATTTGGTGAATTGGGCGTGAAAATAACTTGAGGTGAGAGCTGGTCCTTTTGCAATTGAATTGCTAATGGGCTTGGGTTTAATATAATTTATTCAAACTTGCTTTATGGCCCGTCGACAAAAATAAAACAACACAAATATCAAAATTAAATTTTGCAAATTATTTATCCTAAAATGCTATTAAAAAGTTTACAATATTGAGAAATGTCTTTAATTATTCTATATTATAAGTGTATTTTCATACACTTAACAGTCGTATCAATAGATAGCTAGTCAGCAAACATAAACTGGTCCATCCCCGAATTCAGGCAGCAACAACATTACTTTGATTGCATAAACTTGTTGAAGCGGGTATCAAGTTAAAAGCATAATTTCAACTTGTGTGTTGACATGTAATTAAGCTAGAAACAGCATATATACAACTTTTAATTGGTTTCTGCAATTGCTATCATTCATTTGTGGCTACTTAGTAGAGAAATTTTATGATTATATTTGTAATTCTATCATTAATCATGTTTAATTTGCAAACCCACTACAACAAATTAAGCGTACAAATTAAGATAACTTACATATGACACCATACAAAAGCTTTCAAAACCATGTATATATAAAACATAATTTGAGTGCAAAATCTAGCTTATTGAAATCTCAGATCTCTCTCAGCAGCTCTTCCATTCACGACTTGCATGAACACAACACAATACTGATGGAGCAATCAAGCTAAATTTAATATGCATCTAAAACATTGGTGCAGTTTCTTTATTCAAATAACTAAATCTAGCTAGGGTTTAATAAGGTGCCATTGAAGGAGCTGTTAATGGAGCAGCCACGTATTCTACTGACTGGATTGGTCCTGGTGCCACTAAGCCAGAGCTTTTGATCTCAGACATTCTCCTCCGAGCATCTTTTCCTTGTGCTTCACATAATTTGGGAAGAAACACACCTGGATAAGAAGAATTCACCAAAATGAAAAATCATATCATTTATAAAATTAAAATTCACTTACAAAGAGTTAAATTTTAGTGATGCCCTCAACATAGTTATGAATAAGTTATAGTTACCTTCACCAGCGGCGAGGTTGAAGTAAAGATCAATGACGTTGGGGCAGCTATTGTAACATGGAGAAGAGCATAGCTTCTGAGTGAAGATAGATTCGAGGAGAGAGTCCGAAGAGATACCGAGGGATTTTCTATCAAGCCCACATGATTTGATGCAGTTGTCAGTTTCAATCCAATTTCTTAATTTTTCGGCCTCGATTTCAGATGTTTTGCAAGTGTATGCTTCTTCTCCGCTTCTCTTCACTTGTTTCTCTAACACACACCGCTTGCCTGAGGCTGAGACCGCAAATGAACACGCCACATGGTCAAGGTTCTCGCATATTATTTCTCCTGAAACAGACAATTTATTTGGTTTTTTAAATTATAAAACTGCCAATGTAACTAAATAATTACAGTAACACATAAAAAAAGTCCACACCAAAATTATACATAAACACTAAAAGATAAAAAGACAAAAAATTATATAATTACATGATTTTTTTTGTCTTTTTTCAATTATGTGTAATTTAGTATAAACCTATTATGTCCATTTATCATTTTTCAACTAACTAATAGTAAATGATTTTTACAGCTTATTTGACTTTGTATAATTATATGATTTAACTACTAGCTTTGAATGGTGTTAGTTAACAGAAAGAATTAAGTGAAGAATATGCTTCAATGAATTGGTCAACGATAGAGAGAATTTACATTCGAATTGGACTATTTTAATTTTTTTTTAAGAAAAAGCTTTTCCGTATGACTTTTTATATTATTTATTTCTCAAATTAAATTTCTTTTTTTTTTATTTCAATATTATAAGCCAATAAGAGATGACATTGAGAACAGTCCATACATGCAGATAATTAGACCCCAAAATTTAGTCTAAAAATTAGTGGCCGTAGAAGCCAGTTACACTATTTGTCAAATGGTAAAACAATTTTTCTTTCGAAATGTTTGAATTCCCTGCTTGTATTACTACTATATTATAATATAACTCATGCAAAAAAAAAAAAAAAAAAAAAAAAAAAACCAACCGATCTCATAAAACTTATAATATCGTTGGGATCTTTTATTATAAAAAAAATGGATATCTTTATGCTAATAACAAAATCAAATAGAGTACAAATATATGTAAACTAGTTATGGAAACATTAATTTGTAACGCGTGATATGGTTATTAGTAGTCGAACAAAATTTTAAGATATAATAGTGGTGTGGGGTGTGAACAAGATATTTATGAACTTTAATTAGCATGGACTAGTTTTCAAATTGAATAACTAGAATAAACAGATATTTGAATCGTAAAAAAAATTAACAGAAAGAAAATGGATATATATATATATATATATATATATTTAACTTACCCAGAGTGCCTTGCACACAAATAGCAATTGCAAGAGCCAAGATTGCCAATTTTTTCAAGCCAGAATCACAAGCCATGGCTACTATTTTAAATAATTTTAAAAAAAGAGATGTTGGTAAATTGGTTAAAGCAAAGCTTCACTTATAATGAATGTGTTGTGAGGATTCATTTAGCCAGTGAGGGCAATTTATACTAGTTTTGAAATCAAAGACGAAATAGAGGACTTAATTTGTAACGTGTGCCAAGTGACAAATAAATTAAAGCCCTACGTTTAGGTTAGGTTTTAGTGCATGGTTTGGTCTATTGTTTTGACCCCACAGTAACTTGCTTGCTTTATTTTTGCTAGGTTTATTAATTAATTTTGAGTATCAGTCAATGACTCTGCCGCTATCAGAGGCGAATATGCCTGTTAATTTCTAATTTATACTACTATTATATTGTTAATTTCTGTTTTATACTATCGTTATATTTTGCACATGAGATTTTGTTTTTAAAATATTGAAAATCCCATCGATTATCCGATTGGGGTCGAAGCGGAGTAGATAAAATCTCTGACTGTTTCAATTCTTTATTCTATTGCACCAAAGATGCCTGATTTGAAATTTAGTTTGATCATGGGTGTAATCACTCTCATATTGTAGACACATGACTTTCACCAATAGCACCTTTATTGCAACTGATAATGTTAGGATGCGAGTCTAAAACAGTGCAGTGTCGATCAGAGTCTTGATTGCATCAATTGAACTGTCTCTGATTATTCAAGGCCCTGCAAATTCTTGGAAATTTTGTGGAAACTCTTTAGATTGTGATATTGGTCATTATGAAATTGGCCTTTTTTTTTTCACGTGGTCAATACATGGAATGGAAAGACTCGAGCTTCTGAAAATCATTTGAATGTATAAAATTATAGGGTATATTTGGTAGAGAGTATTACACTGAAAGTATAAGTTAGTTTATAAATTATACAATAATTTCATGTTATGAGATTATGATTTTATTAACGTTAATGTTAATTTTAAATAATGCATTTGGCATAAAATTTTAACGGAAAGGAAATGCTATATCAAACGTAACCATTATTTGTTCCCTGTTTACATGTTATTTTAATAACAATCAATTGATAATTTTTATTTGTTCAGTAAAAGTTTAGATCAAAAGAATTCTGGGTCTAATTTTTGGAGAAATTTTTGTACTCTTGAGGCATAGAAATAGGGGAAATACCATTTAGTTTTAATTCCCCTCAACCCCCAATATGCATTACATCCTAACATTCAAACTTTCCTTTCGAGGGTAATTACAACTTTTTTATCATATAAAATATCCTACCTAATTTTGATAGACCTACATATCACATTAAATTGATAGCTGAATTATGGTAAAAGAGCAAAAAACAATGTGTTTTTTTTTTAATTATTATTATTGTAATTTCTCAGATATAATGGAATATTGAAAAAAATTAAAGACATAAATGATATATTTGAAAAATATTGCAAAAAAAGAAAAAGCAAGATATCCAATCAGCTCTTAGGACAACTAGGTCTCTTTGCGTAATTGGAAATTTAAATATTATTCTCGTATCAAATTTGGTAATAACTTTGAGTGAGATATTGCGTGTAATTAGCTTTTGGAGGCAGAACTAAAGATAAAAATGATAAATAGTCAAATAATAATAAATAATAAATTTAGAGGACTGAATAAAAGTACATACAAATTCTACAAGGGCACAAATACCCTTCAAGTCTTGAGTGCCTTTCCCCTTATATTTACTCAATTTATCCTTCGAAAGTCTTCTTGTAATCATGTCTTGCCCGTTAATCGTGATGGGCGGGAGCCGAGAAAATTGAACACGCCATTTATGGAGCCACACATTTTGTTATCAAAACAAAAACTTTTGTTCCTAAACTCAACTTTGAAAAAAAAGTCAAGAAAAAACAGTCTTCCTTGTAAAAAATTGCTACCTAATTTGAATTCCAGATTCTCAGGAGGAGAAGAATAATAAAATATACTAATATAACGATATTTTAGTTAATTAGGTAGTGAATTAAGGGGACTAATTGGATTGGTGATGTGGGATTGAAAATTTTGTATGAATTGATTATTCTTTCTGCCGTGACTTGCGGGGAGAGCTAGAAAGTGTTGTTAGTCAATCGTATTTGTTTAAAAAGTTAGGCAGTTTCCCTTCAAACAAGGACAAGTTAATGAGTTCGTTCTCATTTACTTCAATTTTAGATCCAACTCTATGGAAGATGCCATGCAATTTTTTCTTATCCCTAGATATATCTCTAGATTTAAACTTTTGTAAATTGTAATAATATAGCACTCACGAAGGGTTAGTCAAGTAGAAGGACATATGTGGTCTTCTTGGACGAGATTTGATATTCGAGCCTCTGTGTTTGATAAACTCACACACTCTCTCTCTATAAATATTATATTATGTTATATTATATTATTTGATGTAAAACTCATATTATATTTATTTTTTTGTTGGAAAATATTCATAATGTATCAACATTATTTTATATTTTGAAGCACAATTTTAAGTGTGACCCACTTATGAGAATGAAAAGATCATAATCAATTCGAGTTCTCATCTGTTAGTACTTCAAAATAATATATTAATATACTTAAAATGATGATCGGGTGAATAAGAACTTGTTTCATAAAGTGCATCAATTGAGAAGGAAAATTAAAGAAAATTGAACTTTTCCCACATGAGAAAAGTAACCAAGCCTAGAAAAGTTTATATATGGTTGCTTGATTGTAAAGTGGTAAGGATTTATGAATAGAGGCTCTCTCTACACATGTGTCTATGAGGGGAGGGTGCAAATCATAACCCGATTTGGGTTGATTCGCCTTAAACCAATGCGTACACGACTAAGGGCCAAATCAAGTAAGGGCCGGGTTACTTATAGATTTGAATTCCTTTAATTTTTTTCCTGACTTTTCATATGTGGTAACAGCAGCGGCCCATGATGTGAATATTAAATAAAGAATTCAGTACAGACTTAATCCAATTAATCTTGCTGTTGTGAAATTGGGAAAGACTTTCCTTTATTCTATAAAATGCAACATATAACAGTAAGCACATATCGATTTTTGAAAAAACAAAAGACTTCATTTTCCGCGCACTGTAACGCGCGCTCTGAAACTTATTTTTGTCTTTTTTTGAGTTTTTGGACTCCAATTTAGTCCTGATTTTTCCTATACACTCGTAATGATATATATTATTCCATTAAACTATTTAAAAATACATTCATACTTGATATCTACGGGTTAGTGTAATACCTCGAGTTTTTTCCTATACACTCGTAATGATATATATTATTCCATTAAACTATTTAAAAATACACTCATACTTGATATCTACGGGTTAGTGTAATACCTCGAGTTTTTTCGGAACAGTGCAGGAAGGTTTCCGAATTAAAGTTAGGATTTGGAATGAGATGCTATTTGAAAATAAGGGATTATGTGTTGGAAAATAGATCGGAATATTTTAAATTGAAGCTTCGTCGCGTTGGAAAACGAGTGATTTCGAGAACCGGTTACACGATTTCAATTTATATCATTATACGCGTAAAAGTTTCTTATTTCGGCTATAAAAATAACAAACAAACTCCGATTGAGCTGATTTTTGAACCATTGGACTCTTTTTTTTAGATGAATAATTTTTGTGTTGAACACTTTTCGATATTTACATCAGAAAGGCTTCACAAATGTGAATTTTTGAGAAAACCTCATGGTATGGACCTAACTGTAATTTTGCGGGGTCATAATGTACTTTGCAGAAATGTTTCTATAAATACCCCATAGTTTCCAGAAATCACGAAAATGGCATTATTTCCCTAACTCATCCACCCGACCCCTCCGTCATGTGGTGGCCGGCGGCAGCCCAAAACACCGGCAAACGACAGTAGAGAGAGAGAGACGTGCGGCAGTGGGTTTCGCGATCCCAGATCATCACTTCTTTTCATGACTCGAGCCACCCACCAAATCGAAGCTCTCGTAGAGTACTACAAGTTGGCGGTGACATATTTTCCATTCCGTGCACGGTTGCACTCGAATCGAGGAAGAAAGCTTAGGTGAATAGTGACCCCACGAGTGAACAGTAGCTCCAATCGGAATTCCGTCGATTCCAGCGCGTTCGTGGGATCATTTAAAGTCTGCATATGCCCTCGATAAGACCTCCCGATAAAAACTCCTAAATTTCAAGTTTATCGTTAAATATTCATATGTATCCAGTAGCTTTGTAGAGTAGCGTACTGATATAAATTTAATTATTTGAGTATGAGTATATCGAATATGTGTATTTGTTAGAATCCGGTTGAAAACGAATTGGATCGATCCGATAAAATATGCAAGTTTTCGATAAAAATGGGTTTAATGTGTATTGACGTTTTCCTAAGTGTAATGATATATATTAGATATATATATGATGATACGATAATATTTTGATAAATCCGAGCAGGTTCGAAGGGTCCGAGACCCTTCCGTAGCGTTTATGGAAACGTTTTTTTGAAGATTTTCCAAAAACGTGTAAATCGAAGATTAAGTTAATTAGTGGCTCGAATTAGTTTGTAATGATGTTTTAAGATTAATAGAACTGAAATCATCAAAATCGGACCTAATTTGATTATCCCGGAAAGATCCGGAAGTTATCATAGTTAAGTTGATAATTCTGTTAAGTTGTGATTCTGACGGCGTTTCGCGATTTGTTTTGACAAATTTGACTAGGACTTGGAGTGCTCGTGAAGCCAGGTAAGTAACCACGCGATAAGAAATTGAATTGGTAAATTCTTGTTTTAAATAAATATATATATATAATTGACATGTTAGGGTAAAAATGGGATAATTAAGAGGTGGTTTTGGGTAGAGAGTACGAGATTACGTATGGTTAAGATAATTAACCACCACATGTATGAATTTTTATAATCCTACGATATGAAGTGAAATGTTTAATGACGTTGATGCTTATTGATGTATGTAAGTGTATGAGCATGTAATAATATGTATATATATATATGTAAATGAACAAGTATATGTATAAGCATTTGTACACGTATTTGAATATGTATGCAATGATAAGCTATGGACAATTTGAGTATATAAGATCGATAGATGAAATAAGTTATGACCAACCTTTCCGACGGCCGTGTAACGCACTTTCGAGAGACGACCTAAGAGGTTAGACCTGAGGGCACCCTTTTTATTTATTCTCATATTTTTTTTTGTTTATTAGAATTCCCTCGCATGAGAGTCGTTTGTTGATACATGTTGTGGTCCTTGAATGAATGGAATATGTGTTCTCTCTTATGGTATATCGGATGGAAACCCGGACGTAAATTCCGTAGCTGAATCCGAATGGACGGTATTACGATTTTCACTCGGGATACAATGCGACGTATCACTTGAGAGATTCAAACATTTTGTTTCATCCAACCTTGTATTCGAGCATGACTGAGTTGTTAGCATTTTATTTATCTTTTAAGCATGATTTAATCGTTAGTATGCTGTTACTTTCTGCATTTTACTTTCTATGCATTGTGACGTAGTGCGCATGGGCTTAGTATGTTGGTCTAAAGGTTCTCTATTTGAGGGAAGAAAAGTCCAAAATGCTACATTTACGACAATACTTTGCCGCGCCGGACGTAGTATGTTTGATTGAATGTGAGATATGTTTAATCGAGCATACGAGGTCTATATTATTGTTGTCTTTATTTTATATGCACGGTAACATAATACGCATGGGCTAACTAGGGTGGATTAAAGGTCCTCTATTCGAGGGAAAGACCTGAAGGCTACCTTTACCACGATGTTTTGCCGCGCCTTTTATTATGTCATTTACCCTTTGCATATCATTGCTTCATTTACGCATGCATTGCATTCTTGTGCGCATGGGATAACTAGGGTGGATTCAAGGTCCTATATTCGAGGGAAAATGCCTAAAGGCTACCTTTACCACGATGTTTTACCGCGCCGGACGGGGCACATCCGATTGAATGGGAATGAGTTCAATCGGGCACACGGGGTCCTACATTGTGGATTTGCTTATCTATGTATGTGTTTGCGTCGTCTATCATGCATCAGGTCATGTCCCGTTCGAACGCGTTCTCGAACGCCATACGAATGCGAACCTTCTGTTTCCCGTTCGAACGCGTTTACGAACACTACTCGAATGCTACATGCATTTTGTTTCATCAAGTCTCGTCCCATTCGAACGTGTTCTCAAACGCTATACGAACGCGAACCTTTTATTTACCGTTCGAACGCGTTTATGAACGCTACTCGAACACGCATGTGTTTTGTTTCATCAGGTCTCGTCCCATTCGAACTCGTTCTCAAACGCTATACGAACGCGAACCTTCTGTTTATCGTTCGAACGCGTTTATGAACGCTACACGAACGCCCATGCACTGAACTGAGTCATTTTCATCAGATTTCATGCATGATTGCTTCTTGGGTGATTTCTCTTGCATCATGTAATTAATCATACCATTCCATTATTGATACTTTCACTGTTATCATCTATTTGTATCCCCACATTTATCTATTTGATGTGTTCATGAGATGGTGTTCAAGCATAATTTAGCCATTAGTATGTTATTCCTCTATGCATGATCTTGTCATCTCCTTTCGCAATAAGTGTTTCTTTACGTTTATGCTTAGATTGTTATTTCTCTTTCGCGTTTGATGATTCAACGTGTTAATGAGATTATTGTGTGATATCGTATGTTTGCCGTTATGATGATTACTTTCATGCATGTGAACTTAAAAGTAGAATACTCTTGGAAATATGTTGCGTAGGTTCGATTAAATTATTACACAAATCATTTCATTACAAGTGGCATAAGTAAGGGACCATTCCGAACCGAACGGTTTAAGGCCTTCCCTTGCGAGGGGTGAGTACGGCCTTAAATCATTTTCCCGGTTCACACCGGGTGGCGACTCCATGTTATTTCTCCGGTTTAGTCCCCCGCGGGCTACTCTGTACTCCCAATCGGGCCGTGAACCCGGGACAGCGTCTTCCAACTTCTGTGTCCTACAATGTCTCCAAGAAGAAATTCTGGAATTTTATTTACATGGACATAAAAGAAGTGAGATATGATTTCTGAACGGATATGCGTGAAATTATATAAGTCACAAATGTTAAGCTAATGTAAGGTTATTGGAATGAAAAAAAAGTTTGTTTTGAAATGAAAGAAGGTTGTTTGACTTATCGATTTGAGGAAATTTCAAAGATATGCATTCGTAATAAAGTTGAAGTATATGACTTCATATTTCTAATGATTGAAATGGTTTCGATGTAAAATAATTTATTATGTGATATTCGTATTGATGCCATGTGTTATTTGAATGTTTGGCTAATAGATTTGTTAGGGTTTTGGCGCGGGCGCAACGGAAGCTCGCGGTTTGGGTGAAATCATAATTTTAAAACTTTTTTAAATTACCGAATAAATTATTCAATATCCAATATGAATAATTCATTCATATTTCACCTAAACATATTTATTCGATATCAAATAATGACATAAATAGTTAAGAAACATTGCGAAACTTTTACGAAAATGTTTTTCCGTAAAATGGTATAAAACACGTTTTTGTCCGAACCGACCAACCAACACACATGGGGGCTGCCCAGGTCAGCTTCAATAGTGCTTGGTCAGTTCATGGGCTGCCCAAACAGTGGCCAATTCACTGTTTGGATAGCAGACACCCGGTAAGCCCAAAATTCACTCGGTAACGCTGTTTTTCGCCGTTTTCGCATATTTCAACTCCGAAACAATTTTCGGAAATTGTTCCAATGCCCAAAAAATATCCAATACATTTATACAACATACGTTTCATCACCAAAAACACCGAATTTCTAGATCTGAATTTTGTAACAAAAATATCATTTTTATGTTATAAATCCAATTTTCTCAATATCAATCATATTAATACTAACACCAACCAAAACCACCATCTATGAAGAACTCAAGAATAATTCTAAGAGTTACAAGAGTGGTCATAACACTCTAGAATGGCAACAAGTCATCAAATGATAAAATTGAATCAATATTACACTAATATCATCCAATCAAACTTTACACATGCATCTAGCCTCCAAATCCATCCCCCAAATAAAAAAACCCCAAAATATAAGAAAGGAAGAAACCCTAGAACATGTCTAGATACTCAAGAATAAGAAACAAACTTTCTAAGTTTAAAAGTTATGAAGATTACCTCCAAATCTCCTAAAATCCTTAAACTTTTTCTTGATTTTCTTCACTTTCTTCCTTGATTCTTCAAGAAAAATTTGGGTGCTTTTTTTGAGATGGGTTTCAGCCATG
>SKCR01044693.1:0-45142 GCA_019454045.1 Zanthoxylum bungeanum
TTACCTTTCTGTGCTCAATATAGTATAAATTTTTTAATTTTTTTTTATTTTTTTTTTTATTTTTTTTTTTCAACACACCTATTCTTTAAGGTAGCATTTCTCCTCATGGTGGTCCTAACACTCGCCCATGGGTAGCTTCACGCTTATCGGTTATAGGTGGTTTAATTAAATTTTTTTTATCATATCATACATCATAACACTAGCATATTGAGATAGATATCTAAGCAAACGATCATTCATCGACATGTAATTTCTTTAACTAGTCACTTTGTCAACTACTTAATTTCTTACTGTTGAAAACCTATTATTAAGTGCTTACGATTCTAACCTAGATCACCTACTCAAGGCATCAGATAAAAATCAATTGGGAACTTATCGTTTCTAAATTTTCATCTAAAGAAAACAAAATTCATCATTAGACTTATGCGTTACTATCAAGGAATAAAACCAATTTTTTTTTCAATATAGCAGGATCTATCACTACATACACACACCCTCAAACTTAAAACTTTCATTGTCCTCAATGTAAGATAAACATAAGAAACAAAAGTAAGGAACAATACTACCGTGCATGGAGTTGATCAGGCTCTTGCTGGTCAGAATTTGGTTGTGCGGGCTTTGTGTGTTTCGTGCTACCTGCATAAATAACATGCAAACTAATAATAAACAATAGCACACAATAAAATTAAAAATTAAAAATAAAGTAAATAATAATAAAATAAATGCAAGGGTTGCCTCCCCGCTAGCGCTAAGTTTAACGTCTTCAGCCAGACGCAACCACCCAAATGGTCATGATGGCTTCTTCTTTTGTATCCACTGGTTGTTATGACATGAAAGAGAATGCTCGGCACTGCTCTTTAGGGTTGGTCTCAGTATTACTAGGAAATCCCCCTTGCTATTGATTGGTCATGGAGGAAGCAATCTGCGCCCAATCTGTACTTCTAAAGACTTCATTGTTGCCTCTATATTTCCCATGTGTGTCTCAATATTGTTCAGCCTTGACTCATATCAGTATCGGTGTGGGACGAGGCCCATATCAGTATCAGTTTGGGGCGAGGCCCATATCAGAATCAGTCTGGGGGCGAGGCCCATATCAATATCAGTTTGGGGAGAAGCCCATATCGGTATCAGTTTGGGCCGAGGCCCATATCAATATCAGTCTTGGGGTGAGGCCAATATCAGAATCAGTTTGGGGCGAGGCCCATATCAGTATCAGTCTGGGGGCTAGGCCCACATCAGTATCAGTTTGGGGGCGAGGCCCATATCAGTATCAGTCTGGGGGCGAGGCCCACATCAGTATCAGTTTGGGGGCGAGGCCCACATCAGTATCAGTTTGGGGGCGAGGCCCATATCAGTATCAGTTTGGGGGCTAGGCCCACATCAGTATCAGTTTGGGGGCGAGGCCCACATCAGCATCAGTATCAGCAGTTTTGAGGATGCGTCCCAGGATCGTGAACCACATCATAAGCAGTTTTGGGGATGCGTCCCAGGGTCGTGACCCACATTGTCAACGTTATCGGGATCCGTCCCAGGGTCGAGGCCCCCGTTGTCCGTTACATTTATTGGGATGCGTCCCAGGGTCGTGGACCCATTATATCAGCAATTGTAGTTTCAGGATGCGTCCCAGGGTCGAGGCCCACACATCATCAGAACGCCGAAAATGGCACTCCGAAAGTGGAGCACGGTTCGGAAATGGACCACTATCACATCAGACGCCGAAAATGGCACTCTAAAAATGGAGTACGGTTCGGAAATGGACCAAGGAAGGCCTAACCCATCAGAATAGGAAACATATCCATGCATACATGCATACATATCACATACATGCAATTTTTTGTTTTGTATTCGAAAGACTGCCCCTAGAACACCCCCATAAACTACAGAAACTCACCCCTAAATGACAGCCCTTTAACCACAAAAACAGTAGCCTAAAACATCACAAACAGTGACCGAAATACAGCAGCAAAACAACAGCAAAATGGAGGGAAAAAAACAGCCCGAACAGCGAAGCAGCGAAGGGAAACGTTAAACCAGTGAATCGGAGGAGTTGCAAAGCATCCACCCTTCCGAAGACCGCGTACGGTACTTCCGAGAGTCGACATAAAAGGTTATACCTGAGGGCACTCTTCGTATTTATTTTTATTCATCTTTTAATCGTTTTAGTTATTTATTTCGTATGAGAGTCATTCATGGATGCATGTTGTGGCTTTGAATAAAATGGAAAATGTGTCGCCTCTTGCGGTATATAGGATGGAAACCCAGACATAAATTCCGTAGCCGAATCCGAATGGACGGTAGTGCGGTCTGTACTTGGGATATAACTCCATGTACCACTTGAGCAAACGGCATATATTTTTGTTTTATGTTGTTTGATTCGTTTATTATCCGTTATTTAAATTATGCATGTTATTTGTTTGTGTAATGATGAGATAAAGCGTATGGGCTTAGTAAGTTGGATTAATGGTCCTCCGTTTCGAGAGGTTAAAATCCTTTACCACGATGCTTTGCCGTGCCTTGTAGCCCGTTATTATTTATTAGGTGTCTATCTATTCATCCGTTCACGTATGTGTCATGTTGTTTACTGCCTTTTTTGAGGTCACTGCTTGCTGTAACCCCGTTTGAACGTGTTTCAGAACGCCGCACGAACACATGTCTTATGTCTCAGTTTGTTCGAACGCATTTATGAATGCTATATAAACGCAAACCTTCTGTTTACCATTCGAACGCGTTTACTAACGCTACTCGAACGTGCATGTATTTCATTTGTTTTATCATGCATCAGGTCCGGTCCCGTTCGAACGCGTTCTCAAATGCTATACGAACGCGAACCTTCTGTTTACCGTTCGAACGCGTTTAAGAACTCTACTCGAATGCGAATGCATTTTGTTTCATCAGGTCTTATCCCGTTCGAACACGTTCTCAAATGATATACGAACGTGAACCTTTTGTTTACCGTTCGAACGCATTTTCAAACGCTACACGAACACGCATACACTGAACTGAGTCCCTTTCATCACATGTCATGCATAATTGTTTCTTAGGTGATTTCTCTTGTATCATGTAATCAATCATACCATTTGTATCTCTGTATTTGTCTATTTGATGTGTTCATGAGATGGTATTCAAGCATGATTAGGCCGTTAGTATGTTACTTGGTTCTTAAGCATGATTTAGCCTATTTAGTTGTTCATTTTCAAGCATGATTAGTCATTTATTTTTCGTTTGGAATTTGTATTATTTTAGGTTGTTCTTTGTTTTCCACATTATATGATCGGAGTATGTTCATGAGATTGCCGTGTGTTATTGCATGTTCGTCGTTATTCCAATTTGCTTTCATGTGTGATTGTACAATTATTATCTACTGGCATGCCTATGATCGAATGTAATGTGCTTATGCTTATGACATTGTATGCTAGCCGTATTTATCGTTATGTATGCAAATTTGGACATAGATTATATGCAAATAGGTTATATACAAATTGGGACATAGATTAAATGCAAATAGGTTGTATGCAAATCCGGACATAGGTTATATGCAAACTTAGATATGAGCCTTGTACTTATGCATGCGAACTTAGGAGTAAATTATCCTTGGAAATAAAGGTTGCTTAGGCTTGGTTGAATTATTGCACAAATCATTTTATTACAAGTGGCATAAGTAAGGGACCATTTTGAACCCAATGGTTTGAGGTCTTCCCTTGCGAGGGGTGAATGCGGCCTTAAATCTTTGTCTCGGTTCACACCGGGTGGCGACTCCATCATTCTCCAATTTAGTCCCCCGCGGGCTACTCCGTACTCCCAACCGGGCCGCGAGCCCGGAACAGCATGTGTCGCCCAATTTCTGTGTCCTACAGTCTGGCGACTCCACTGGGATAGAGAATCGGCCCCGAAATAATGTCTTGTAATATTATGATTTGTGCTTTAATTAACCGTGTCTACTGTGGGTTAAAAGGGGTTTAATCAAAGGCACTTTTAAGGCTGGGTAATGGTTTGGTGTCTTCCTTCATTCACTACCTTTCTATAAGGAAAAGCTGTGAATGCACATATATAATCATTTACTCGTAGCCTATTGTGATGGACTAATTTGGAGGACCTGTTGTTTATTCCTGTCACCAAGCGAAAAGAGCCTAAGAGGCTAGGGTACTTAAGAGAGCCTCGCTCCACCCTCCCTCTGGGGAATCTACAATGGGAAATCCATCTAACAATCAGTCACACACCATAGCTCGTTGGCACGTACCTTAGTGTATAAAAAAATGGTGCGCTCACTTGGTCGCTCGGACCATTGAGTGAGGATACCTAGTTGTGGGTAATCCTTCGTTAGCGAGAGCCTTTGTCTACACTCCCATGAGCCCACATGAGAACCGTAGTTGTATAATTAATAGAAATTGTCTTTTTGTGCTTGTGTTTGGGAACATTGTCGTTTGGATCCATTCAGACCTTTTGTCATGAGGTATGGGCTTGTTGGGCCATTTAAACTGGGACAAGAACGTATCTTATGACGATTGGGCCAAAAGCTTCTAAAACACCAATGGGCCATTATATGTTTGTGTTTAGGAACATTATCATTTGGATACGGTTGGACTTCTTGCCATAAGATGTGAACTTGTTGGGCCATTTAAACTGGGATGAGTTCACTCCTATGACAGTTAGCCCAAAAGCTTATAAAATATGGATGGGCCGATTTGTGTGAAAATTTTAATGAGTTGATATATTCCTTGTATCGCATGCATCTCATTCATCTCATGCATACATATATCCTGTTAACGCCCTCTATGTCTATAAAAGATATCATAGAGTCCCGTTGGGTTAGGGAAGAAGGAAGACTCACTAAAAGACCGGTAACAGATATGAGTGGATCAGAAAACGAGATATCTCGCGTAGATCAGCTGGAGAATGGTTTCGCCAAAATTACCGAACAGTTGCAAGCCTTGACTACTGCCATGGCAAATATGGCCGTGCCCCGTGCTGGGGGAAACTCTGAGAATGTAAGACGTGAGGAGCCTCCGAATAGGTTGGGGGATGACATCCCCGCTTTTGATGATGATATGGCTGAATATGACGCTGGAAGAATAGCCGGGTCTCAGGCCGAGATACAGAAACTTTGTGACCATGTAGAGTCTGTTACCCGTAAGATGAAGGGTAAGGATGAAAACTTACTAGACTATGAGGCGATGACCTTTGAGGAACAGTTGCCTGCTCAGTTCAAGATGCCGGATATGGCCAAGTTCAACGGGAATGGGGATCCGAGGGTCCACCTCCGACAATATGTGTCAGTTATGAGTTCAGTGGGCCTAACACAGCGCCAAGTTCAGAAGATGTTTGAGATGTCACTTGAGGGGGCACCCGTAGTGTGGTACCATAGCCTTGAAAGAAAGGTTAAGGAGGATTGGAGGGAATTGACAGATGCATTTCTGAAACAGTATGTTACAGACTTGGAGATTGATTTGTCACTCCGTGATTTGGAGAACACTAAGCAGAAGCCGGAAGAAAGCTTCAAGGAGTATATAGACCGCTGGAGAAGCCAGCTTCTGAAGATGCAGACTCGGCCCTCAGAGAATGACCAAATCAAAATGATCATCAAGGGCACCAAGCCCTCCATTTATGGCAAGTTGAGGAGAATGACCTCCATGATTGCAGATTTTCGACAGTTGAGGGAAACTGTCATGTATATAGAAGAAGAAGAAGAAGCTGAGAACAGAAAGTTCTATGGCCAGAATATGAGGACTTTTGGGGGGAATTCTGAGGCCAAGCCCGCTGCTGCCGAAGTCGCTGCCATCAGAAACAGGTAATTCTCCAACCTTGGTAGACCTTTGTCGAAGGTATTTGAAAAGTTGAAGGGACAAGTACTCTTAAAACCCTTAGAGCCTAAACCACTTCCAGATCATATACCACCCAACCTTAACATAAGCATGTATTGTCACTTCCAATAAATGAGAGGCCACGAAACTGACAACTGTACCCGCCTTAGGCATGAAATCCAAAACCTCATTGATGCCCATAAAATACATGATCATGAGAAAGAACAACCCAACACACATCGGAACCCCCTACCAAATTACCACTCCGTTCCACCACCCACCTATATGATCAACTCTGGCCTACCCGAAAGCTTCATCCTCCAAGCTCTCAACCACCCAGCTTCTTCCATGAGGATAGAGGATGACAGCAGTGAAGAAACATAGGCCAAGGACTAAGGCAATGAAACTATTCTTTCTGGTTTATTTTCTGTATTTTTAAAAAAGACATCGACTTCGTCTACTTGTTTTGAACCTTTTCCTGAATAATGATAAAGACATCCATTTCGCCTACTTGTCTGAGTCCTTTCAACCTGTATGACATGAGTATATTTGAAAAAAGCATTCAACCCTGATACCATGATATTCAGCAACACTCAGAACATGGGGGATTCCCAAAAGAAGCAAGCAGAAAAGACAGAATAACCGTTCAGTAATAGGAAATGGGGCAGTGAGGCTGTCAGACTTGAAGGAAATGAGTTCACCAAGCCGATCAATGTGGATAGATTGAAACAGTACTTTCCCTAAGGAAGAGAAGAATGGTCATCAAGGGAATTGACGGAAGACCTAACCCAACGGGATGGGAAACTCATTCACGCATGCATGCATACACGTAACATATTTTGCATTCCTTTTTGTGTTTTGTGTTCACAGGTTTTGAAGAAGAGAGAGAGAAAGCGGCAAATGAAAGCCAATCGGAAGCATCAATATGACATCAGCGGTTTGGGGACGAGTCCCAGGGTTGAGGCCCATATCAGTATCAGTATGGGGCGAGGCCCATATCAGTATTAGTTTGGGGCGAGGCCCATAACAATATCGATTTGAAGCGAGGCCCATATCAGTATCAGTCTGGGGGCGAGGCCCATATCAGTATCAGTTTGGGGTCTGGGGCGAGTCCCATATCAGTATCGGTTTGGGACGAGGCCCATATCAATATCAGTTTGGGGCGAGGCCCATATCAGTATCGGTTTGGGGCGAGGCCCATATCAGTATCGGTTTGGGGGCGAGGCCCATATCAGTATCAGTCTGGGGGCGAGGCCCATATCAGTATCAGTCTGGGGCGAGGCCCATATCAGTATCAGTCTAGGGGCGAGGCCCATATCAGTATCGGTGTGGGGCGAGGCCCATATCAGTATCGGTGTGGGGCGAGGCCCATATCAGTATCGGTGTGGGGCGAGGCCCATATCAGTATCAGTTTGGGGCGAGGCCCATATCAGTATCAGTCTGGGGGCGAGGCCCATATCAGTATCAGTTTGGGGCGAGGCTCATATCAATATCAGTCTTGGGGCGAGACTCATATCAGTATCAGTTTGGGGCGAGGTCCATATCAGTATCAGTTTGGAGGCTAGGCCCACATCGATATCAGTTTGGGGGCGAGGCCCATATCAGTATTAGTTTGGGGGCTAGGCCCACATCATTATCAGTTTGGGGATGAGTCCCAGGGGCGAGGCCCACATCAGCATCAGTATCAGCAGTTTTGAGGATGCGTCCCAGGATCGTGACCCACATCATCAGCAGTTTTAGGGATGCGTCCCAAGGTCATGACCCACATTGTCAACGTTATCGGGATGCGTCCCAGGGTCGAGGCCCCCGTTGTCCGTTACATTTATTGGGATGCGTCCCAGGGTCGTGGACCCACTGTATCAGCAATTGTAGTTTCGGGATGCGTCCCAGGGTCGAGGCCCACACATCATCAGAACGCCAAAAATGGCACTCCGAAAGTGGAGCACGGTTCGGAAATGGACCACTATCACATCAGACGCCGAAAATGGCACTCTGAAAATGGAGCATGGTTCGGAAATAGACCAAGGAAGGCCTAACCCATCAGAATAGGAAACATATACATGCATACATGCATACATATCACATACATGCAATTTTTGTTTTGTATTCACAGGATTGTAGCGGCAAAGACCATCTCATCAAGTAACGGTTCAAAAATGAGCCACATTCTCGCACAGCACGGTTCGGAAATGGACCACAACGGATGCCGGAAATGGCGCTCCAAAATGGAGCACACACAACAGATGTCGAAAATGGCGCTCCAAAATGGAGCACACACAACAGATGCCGAAAATGGCGCTCCAAAATGGAGCACACACAACAGATGCCGAAAATGGCGCTCCAAAAATAGAGCACGGTTCGGGAATGAACCATGGGTCGCAGCACCTCACCACCAAATCAACTCAACTCAACACATGGCAAGTCAAGTGGCAGCTGGCGAGCCAGGTAAGTAAAAATGCATTGCATAACTTTGATAGGATTGTCACTGTTACACATTACACAAGTCCCATCAAAGTGGGGGCGACTGTAGGCACTGCATTTTTGCATATAAGTCCCTATGATGAGTCTCATTTAGAGGCACTACCTTTTATGTCACGGAAGTCGCGGGAAACGGACGTTGGAAGGGGAAATTCAAAATAAGCATGTCATCAGATTCATTTCACAAGTTCATTGTTTTCGTTTATGCTGCGTTCGTGACCACGTTCGAACGTCAAGTAGATTGCGGGCATTCGTGTAGCGTTCGAACGGTGTCGGTATTTCTAGTTTTGCTGCTAGCCTCACACCCAAGCCCAATTAGCCCACCAAAGCCTATAAAACACATCCAAATTAAATAAATGCATATTTAACACATGGGGAATTAAATAAAATCTAAAAATCATATACCTAATTAAAATCAATCAAATATATCTCTTCATAATAAAACAAATATCATGTCTAAATCAAAACAAATTAAATATTTTAACTTCCTAAATAGACCAAATTTTGTCCCCCAATCAATCTTAGGCTTTCCTTGCATGACACTAAATCAAATCCTCCTTTAATGCAACAAATATCATCCTTGTCAACCAAGGATTAACCCTAGCCCTTTGCCTATAAAAGAAACCCAATTCCAACACTTCCCCCTCCTAGCTCAATCTCACAAATAAAACACAAAGCAAATAACCCTGAAACTCTCGACCATTCTCTCTATCTCTCAAAAACCGTATATACATCCCCTTAAACACCATCCACCACCGAAAATCACCAACCAAAAACACCACCACCATACACACAAAACAGCCTCATTCACTACCCAAAACCGAGCACACAAATCCCCTCAAAACAATCCCCTAACGCCACAAACCCCACTGTTTGACTGAAAGACTGCCCCTAGAACACCCCCTTAACTACAGAAACCCACCCCTAAATGACAGCCCTTTAACCACAAAAACAGTAGCCTAAAACATCACAAACAGTGACCGAAATACAGCAGCAAACAACAGCAAAACGGAGGGAAACAGCAGCCCGAACAGCGAAGCAGCGAAGGGAAACGTTGAACCAGTGAACCGGAGGAGTTGCGGAGCATCCACCCTTCTGACGACCGCGTACGGTACTTCCGAGAGTCGACATAAAAGGTTATACCTGAGGGCACTCTTCGTATTTATTTTTATTCTCGTTTTATTTTATTCGCTTTTATCGTTTTAGTTATTTATTTCGTATGAGAGTCGTTCATGGATGCATGTTGTGGCTTTGAATAAAATGGAAAATGTGACGCCTCTTGTGGTATATAGGATGGAAACCCAGACATAAATTCCGTAGCCGAATCCGAATGGATGGTAGTGGTCGGTCTGTACTTGGGATACAACTCCACGTTCCACTTGACCAAATAGCTCATATTTTGTTTTATGTTGTTTGATTCGTTTATTATCCGTTATTTAAATTCTGCATGTTATTTGTTTGTGTAATGATGAGATAAAGCGTATGGGCTTAGTAAGTTGGATTAAATGTCCTCCGTTTTGAGAGGTTAAAATCCTTTACCACGATGCTTTGTCGCGCCTTGTAGCCCGTATTATTTATTAGGTGTCATCTATCATCCGTTCACATATGTGTCATGTTGTTTACTGCCTTTTTTGAGGTCACTGCTGTAATCCTGTTCGAACGTGTTTCAGAACGCTGCACGAACACATGTCTTCTGTCTCAGTTCTTTCTAACGCGTTTACGGACGCTATACGAACGTGAACCTTCTGTTTACAGTTCGAACGCGTTTACTAACGATACTCAAACGTGCACGTATTTCCTTTGTTTTATCATGCATCAGGTCTGGTCCCATTCGAACGCGTTCTGTTTACCTTTCGAACGCGTTTACGAACGCTACTCGAATGCGAATGCATTTTGTTTCATCATGGTTCTGTCCCGTTCGAACGCGTTCTTAAACGCTATACGAACGCGAACCTTCTGTTTACCGTTCGAATGCATTTTCAAACGCTACACGAACGCGTATACACTGAACTGAGTCCATTTCATCATATGTCATGCATAATTGTTTCTTAGGTGATTTCTCTTGTATCATGTAATCAATCATACCATTTATATCTCTGCATTTGTCTATTTGATGTGTTCATGAGAGGATATTCAAATATGATTAGGCCGTTAGTATGTTACTTGGTTCTTAAGCATGATTTAGCCTATTTAGTTGTTCATTTTCAAGCATGATTAGTCATTTATTTTGCGTTTGGAATTTGCATTATGTTTAGGTTGTTCTTTGTTTTCCGCATTATATGATCGGAGTATGTTCATGAGATTGCCGTGTGCTATTGCATGTTCGCCGTTATTCCAATTTGCTTTCATGCGTGATTGTACAATTATTATCTACTAGCATGCCTATGATCGAATGTAATGTGCTTATGACATTGTATGCTAGCCGTATTTATCGTTATGTATGCATATTTGGACATAGATTATATGCAAATAGGTTGTATGCAAATTGGGACATAGATTAAATGCAAATAGGTTGTATGCAAATCCGGACATAGGTTATATGCAAACTTAGATATGAGCCTTGTACTTATGCATGCGAACTTATGAGTAAATTATCCTTGGAAATAAATGTTGCTTAGGCTTGGTTGAATTATTGCACAAATATTTTTATTACAAGTGGCATAAGTAAGGGACCATTCCGAACCCAATGGTTTGAGGTCTTCCCTTGCGATGGGTGAGTGCGGCCTTAAATCTTTGTCCCGGTTCACACCGGGTGGCGACTCCATCATTCTCCGGTTTAGTCCCTCGCGGGCTACTCCGTACTCCCAAACGGGCCGGAGCCCGGAACACAGCATGCGTCGCCCAGTTTCTGTGTCCCACACTATCCCTTATGTACTTGTCATGCCAATTAATCCTATTCAGTTGCTTTGTTTATAAGTCAAGAATTCTAAAGTATTCACTCCCTCTCCGAGCAATAGTGAAAAAATTATTAATTACCGACTTCGATATCCCTATAAAAATCTAGTAATCAACAATTCATTACGTTATGTGATTCTCTGTTAATGACTTCAAATGAACTATAGATTCTTCCGAACTCTATAAAACTCATTGTTTATATCTCTAGATCCTATTCAAATTACCTCTCTCCTGAGCGATAGATTCCAAATATTCATCATCTCAATTTGTGGCCCACAAATAAGAAGCATTAAACTTAAAAGAATATAAATAACTGAATTATAACTTCATATAAATTAAATTGACAAACAATACATAGGTTTAAGCATTAGTTACATCATCCTATAAAATTATGGAGTTAGTTCATGACTACGGATAAAAACAATGATAATAGAGTCATGAACATAATGGACATCATTAGAGTTTAAAGAAAGAAACTAGATGATAAAACCCGAATTGAATCCATTCCTTTTCGGACGTCACCGCCATCGTTTCCACTTGTCGCTCTTCAATCCTCCTCCTTGGATCTCTCTAAAAAATGTGTTTTGTATCTTTGTGGTTGTGTATTAGCCTCCTTTTAGGGTTTTGGACGAGCTTGTGTATTTATAATAAGTCTTGGAGTCCTTGTGCATTAAAAACCCTAAACATTAGTGTTTTTGGGGGTCTGCGCAGCGCCGCGGCACCGAAGCTGCGGGAAATTATTGAGTGATCCTGAAGAGGCGCCGCAGCGCCAGTTGTTTTTTTTGGCTTGCCGATTTCTGCATTTTTTGCTTTCCTGTGTGCTTCCGATGCGTCCGTTTGTCCCAAAACAAGTAAATTTGCCCCAAGATCCATGTTCCAATGCTTCCTACAAATAAAACATAAAAGAAACTACAAATATATTAAATGATACAGAATCTAACAAAATAATAAGGTAAGAATGCAGGAATAAGTGGGTATAAACCGCATTTATCAAGTGGTAACCATAAATATGACGTGTAAGCTTAACACCAACTGTAATTGAAACTTAATTGTGAAAAATGGAACAAAAACTGTAAATTGGGACATGTAACTATAAATCATGAAATGAAAACTCGTAAACCCTGAACTAATGTATGTACTGGATTATGCATAGAACGCTCGTACATGGTTCATTATCTATTTTATAATAATTATAAAATGAACGACATCTGAGCGGATTTCCTAACCAGTACCTTTACAATAGCAACACACAATATGATAACGTATATTTGTAAACATGTAACGTTGAACATAAACTGAATACGTAAACATGAATTATATTCGTGTAAACCCGAGCTGTAAAATGAGAACATGAATTGTGAACATGAAATCCAACCAGAATATCATGAAACTTAATATATATGACATGAAACATAAGTCGTGACCTATATTGCATAAACTATCAATAAACATATAATAAACGTAAAAACTTGAAAATAAACATAAGAAATGGCATTCACTCACAAAATCGACGTCCTAATGCACGCATGCTCAAATGGAACTGGAAGGATTCCCTTGCGTGGAATATATCATATGTTCAAGTACGGTTAGTATACTCAAATATTGTTGGAGTTTGTGCTTGGAGCGCCAATCCGAACACTGTATTATACATTTTATTATTTATTAAAAAATAATTTCATTTTCATTTCATACCTTATTAATGGTATTATCATTATGCGTATTAGATTGATGTTAGATATGCTAAGAATGACATCGACCTTAGAAAAATCTTGTAGTAATACTCGATACTAGGGGTCCTACATTAGGATAAGTATTACTATAGTAAACTATCTTAAAGTATAAATATATTCTTAGTCGTTAGTTCTGGAATACGGTCGATATTCTATAACCTAGAAGACTAGCACATGTCGTATATTGAAATTGGAGTTTCAATGGTTTAAACCCGATGTACCTATTGGGATTTTAGGCAATCGGTAGGGGTAACGCAGCGGAATGCCGAAAAATCAAATTTTTCGATTTCTTTTATTTTTCTTGGGTAATTAAATAAACTAATTTATTTTAATCACTCAATACTCAACAAAACAGATTTTTACCCAAAAATTCAGAATTTTTCAATATTGCTGAAAAGCCCATAAACTTTCTATTTTGATCTTTTTGGTCCCTAAATTGTTAATTACAATTTTGAGTGATTCCATATCAATACCAAAATGATTTAAACATGTGATACACATCAAAACACATTGGCAACCGAAAATACCATATTTTCTACAAATTGCCGCAAAGCCCACCAATTTTCAATTTTGATCAATTTGGTCCAATATTGTTCAAAACAAGTCAAGATCAAATCCAATCAATACCAAATTAATATACATCCTATATACATCATTATACAACACATACATGAAAAGCCCCAAATTTGGAAATGGTATAAACCCTAATTTTTATAAATCATAAATTGAATAAATTACACAAAATTAATTCAATCTAACACTTTAATCTAATCTCTACAACACCAACCATGTCTCACCACCATGAAACAACTCAAGAAAATTCTAGGTCATCATTGAGTGGCCTAACAACTCTAGAATGGCAACCAAGTCATCTAATGACTAAAAGAGAGCTTAATAACACTTTATAAGCTTTCTTCCTTAACATACATGCTCACATCTTTCATTCATGCTTCCAACAAACTTGTTGCAAAACTAAGAGAGTAAAAACACAAGAGAACATCTTATGTTGAAGCCTAAAGTAATAGAAATAATTTCTTAGAAAAAAAAGAATGAAAATACCTTTTATTTCCAAGTTTTTCTAAACTTCAAGCTTCACACTTATATTTTTCTCTCAACTCTCTTGTTTTGTAATCTTTTAGGCTTGGCATAAAGTGTTGCAAAATGAAAATGAAAAGCTTTTAAACCTAGGGTTGGCCGACTTTAGCAAGGATAAAATGGTAAATTTGGATTTTTCAATTTTTTTTAATCAAGAATTAAAGAATTCAAATCAAATTTGACTACCATTTTCAAAAAGAAAAATACATGTGCACCAATCAAAATTAACCATTTAAAAGCATATAATAATAAAGGTAAATGTAAATAATTATCCTAATTATTTAATATTTAAATAATTAAATAATTACTAAATACTAATATCTAATTACATGTATCACATTTACTTTAATTATTCCATAATATATATATTTGGAACAAATGTCAAATACTTTATTTGACAAATAATTAATGTGTATTTAATAAAATCAAGTATTTAATCTAAATACACAGTAATTAGAAAACGGTCGGGTAACCCTTTAAGCATGCATTTTTCGTTTAACCGTTAACCGATTTATAAATAATTAATATTATTTATAAAAGTTGCCCTAGTGCTCTACGAGTATATTTCATTAGTGGGACTCTCTAGATTCAGGCATATCCGTCATGAAATCTAATTTCGTGTCCATAATCTACCCACCCGTAAATTATGACGACCACGGATAAACTCGCTGAATCATACAGGTCGAGGTCACTGCATACGTATAATCCCTCAGTCACAAGTATCCGGATTATTCCAGAGATATAGATATAAACGTCAAATCTCTATAGGTATAATCTCATCGATGTTTCTATTAGGAATCTCTCAATAACACTTAGAACTTACTTCTACAGTGTACCACGAGCCCATGGATTTAACAGATTGCTAATTCCATAATGGATACCTATGCTTTGTACATAGGATTGACAGATCTTTATCTTGATACACACAGGATGTCCTGAGGATCAATCCACACCCAACGAACAGGCGGAGGTATGATCTAAATAGATCGGTGATGTGATTGCCATCAAAGTGTGGATGATACCTCATACATCCACGGTAGTATCTCAAGTCGAAGGATCACTGTGCTTGCTCGACCCGAGAAGATTCTTATTGACGTTGGTGTACCATCTATTAAGAATCTTCAGTGAGTCATTTAATGTTTATCCGATATAAACACCTACATGTCTATACGAGTCTCCAAGATTCATGGTTCATTAAGAAACCATTAGAATCCAAGATTCCAGTGGGTTTACTTAACTGACCAAGTAATGTAAACCTTGACCAGGAACAATCTAAAAATAACAATGTTATGATACAACTCAATGCCAGTTGCGACGCTTTTGCAACAGTATCATAACCAATCATTCTATGGTCATTTACGTCTTTACCATATAATAAAAGAATTCATATTATAGAATCTGTTTATTTTATTCATAATAAAATTTTATACAAGTATTTACAAGGAAATACAAGAGAAATTGGAGCTCAGAGCACCAACCAACACAAAATCTCCCACTTGCTCTAATGCCAATATCGATTGTATCTCATACCCATCGACTCCAAATGTTTATCAAATAACTTGGGAGGAATGGCCTAGTGGATCTGATATATTATCTTCACTCGGAATTTGCGTACGACTGACCGGCGTAAACACACACGTATAACGCAAGCGCACGTATCGTTCAAGTAGTATAAAAATATCGATCCCACGAGGACTTAATTCCTACTATTGTTATTAATTATTGAATCTATTATTTACAAATATCTAATTAATGGAGAAGAGAATGATTGCTTGGTTGATTTGGATGTGGTTTTGCACAATAAATAAATAAATAAAAAGACAAAAGAAAATACTAAGGAAAATAACAAGACACAAATATCTAGGGTCGTGAATCATTCTAATATCATTTTAAAGATGAAGTGGGTATTTTATGTTTGTGTAATAAATCAATTTACTAACCTGGAACACTAAATTATGCAAAAGCCTATGTCGATGGTCAGACACAAATACCCAGTTTAACCCAATTGAACCATATGTCTATGTCAACCAAATTATCTGGATTCATTAAGTTTAAGTTCCAATTATGGCTACCCCCCCCCCGGACAGGTATATGTCTATCCTGTAAGGAAATCTATTAAAGGGTTATCTATCCTCAAGGAAGATCGTGGGCTATTAAGTCTAAGGCTGAAACCTAAAATCCCTATGTCTAGTTCATTTTAGATTTACCACATCAATCTTATTGGTGATCAGACAACAAGAAGCATTAAGCTTAAGACTAAATAAGTAAACCTTTAAATTACCCAACTATAAAATAATCCATTATAAATCGGTGATATTAGAATTCATCACAACTCAAGATACTAACACATATACTAGGGCTAGTAAAAACTTAAATAAAATAAAAGACATAAAGTAAAAATACTGAAAAAAAAAAGACATAAAGTAAAGCTGAAAAGTAAAATAAAATAAAATGCTAAGGTAAAAGGAATTACTTTTACTACTACTATTTAGATATCTCCCATAAAATAATATATAAACTTGTGATAATATTACCAACCGACCAGTCTGGCGGTATCCTGATTAAGTCAAATTAAGTCCAAACCAGCCATAAAGGCGGAACCAAAATTAAATTACCAACCGACCAATCTGGCGGTATCCTTGATTAGTAAGGTTTAAACCATATTAAAATTAATTTACCAACCGACCAATATAGCGGTATTCTTTTTAAGTCAATATTTTAAATAGTGAATATATTATTTTTAAGGGAGATTAATCTAAATAGTAACAGTAAAAGAATTACCTTTCACCCTAGCTGGGGGAAGTTACCTATTCATAGTGAATAGTAAAACTGTAAAAAGTAAAAAGTAAAATTAAATTACTATTATTACAAAACGTAATTAAAATTATTTACAAAACTAAAAAACTAAAATAAAAAAAAACTAAAAAACTAAAGAATCTAGAGAGAGAAACTCTCTCTTTAGAAAGAATAGAAGAGAGAGGAAGTGTGTTCAATTCTGAAATTCGAAGCTGAATTTATAGGCGCGGGTAAGCTTCCAGCGTCGCGACGCCAAGGCCTTTGGCGTCGCTACGCTGGAACAGTGATGCGTGGCACGCTGAGGGCTTGACACGTTGCGAGGCGGCTAAGAGATAAGGCGACACGTGGCGAGCCGGCTAAGAGCTCATTATTATGCTGACGTGTCGATGACGTGGCGCTGACGTGGCAAGGCGGCTGAGATCAATTGTCGGCACCGTAGGATTACGACACGTGTCACGCTTTGATTGGCTGATGCTGACGTGGCATGTTGACTCGGTTGACCATCTGATGTGGACGAAGACATGGCACGACGCGTGCATAGTTGACTCGTTGACCGATGACGTGGCGATGACATGGATGACATGTGGCACACGTGGCAATTGTGAGTGTGAGCACCGTAGGATGATGACACGTGTCACGGCGCACGTTAGCAGCTCGGCTGTGATGGTGACACGTGGCACGTCGCATTTTAGCAAAGTCAAACTTCTCAAATTCTGACCCGTTGACCCGGCGCACGTTAGCAGACTCCGGTTCAAGTTAGGCATCGCGACGCTGATGACTTGGGTGACGCGACACGGACAATTTACCAAAATGCCCTTTTTTGCCAATTTTTCCTGTTTTGCTCCAAATCACCTCCAGAATGTCCTGAAACTTTATTTATCTACAAAATAACACAAAACACATCAAAATATTCACAAACCTCAAGAAACTATACAATATAATAGTTTAAATGAGTGGGAAATAGTGATAGATTTACCACTCATCAACGACAATGTCCCATCGCGACACAATCTCTTGAATGATGTGATACTTTCGTTCCACATGCTTCGATTTTTGATGCGATCTTGGTTCATTTCTTACGCAATGGCTCCATTACTATCACAGTATAACGGAATCGGATTATCGATACTTGGGACAACTCCCAATTCTGTGATAAAATTTCTAATCCAAACAACTTTTTTTGCAGCTTCCGAAGCCGCAATATATTATGCCTCAGTGGTGGAATCAGCTGTAAACCTCTGCTTGGAACTCTTCCAAGTAACTGCACCTTCGTTAAGGGTAAAAACGAATCCTGATGTAGACTTTCTATCATCAGGGTCAGATTGAAAATCTGAATCCGTATACCCATTAACATGCAGTTCATTTCCTCCATAAATCAGAAACTTATCCTTAGTACCTTTAATATACTTTAGGATATGTTTAACGGCCATCCAATGGTCATTACATAGATTGGACTGATATCTACTAGTTACAATAACCGCGCAGCTAATATTAGGCCTCGTACATAATATGACATACATGATGCTACCCAAACACGAAACATAAGGCTGATTAGACATTCTAATCTTTTCATCTTCTGTTTGTGGACACATCTTCTTCGAAAGATGAATGACATGTCTGAATGGTATATTTGTTGTATTACAGTTACTAAAATTATACTGTTCTAAGATCTTATCTATGAGCATTGACTGGGATAACCCAATAAGCTTCATTTCTCTATCTCTATAGAGATATAAAATAAGCTTCTCTCAGGTCTTTCATGGAGAAATTCTTACAAAGGTAAGCTTTAATGCCTTGCATCATCCCGATATCATTCCCAATGATCAGAATGTCATCAACATAGAGAACTAAGAATACCACAATACTCCCACTGACTCTCTTATACACACAAGATTCTTGTGAATTCTTAAGAAAACCAGACAATCTGATTATCTCATCGAATCGTAGATTCCAACAGCGTGAAGCTTTATAAGTCCATAAATGGACTTCTTAAGCTTACAAATCATGCCCGAGGTCTCGTTGGATACAAAACCCTCTGGTTGTTCCATATAGATTTCTTTATCAAGAAATCCATTCAGAAAAATTATTTTGACATCCATTTGCTAAATCTCGTAATCATGGTAAGCAGCAATAGATAATAAAATCCTAATAGACTTTAGAATCGTAATCGACGAAAAAGTCTCATCGTAGTCGACTCCAGGTCGCTGCGTGTAACTTTTAGCTACCAGTCGGGCCTTAAAGATTTCAACCTTTCCATCAGGCCCTCGCTTCATCTTGTAAACCCATTTACAACCAATAGGAATAATTCATTCGGGAAGCGGAACCAAGTCCTAAACTTGATTCTGATGCATAGAGTCTAACTCTAATTTCATGGCCTCTTTACATTTCACGAAGTCAATGTCCAACATCGCTTTTCTATAGGTATACGGATCAGTCTCTTTAACTAAGAGAACATCAAGACTATTTTCTTATATCAAATACAAGAGTTCATGAGGTCTTAATACCATTTCAGACCTATGAAGTGTGTGTGAAGAAGGTTCTTCGTCTAATTGAATCTCAGGTTCCTCCATTGGTTCGTTAGTACAAGATTGAACTTCATCAAGTTCAACCCGTCTATGATTACCTTCTTCAGACAAAAATTCTATTTCTAGAAATTTTATGAAGTGAACTACGAATACATTTCGATGCTCGGTATCATAGAACAAATATCCTTTCGAATTTGAAGGATATCCAAGAAACCTAAACTTTTTCCCACAAGGCAAAAGCTTATTTTGCTATGGCGTTCTGACATAGGCAGAACAGCCCCAAACCTTAACATAATTAAGATTTGGTTTCCTACCAGTCCATACTCCATATCTCATATGGAGTTGTAGGAACAGCCTTGAAAAGAATCTTATTCAAAAGATGAGCAGCAGTTAAGATAGCATATCCCCATAAATAATAGGGCAAATCTGTAAAACTCAACATAGATAAGATTATATCTAATAAAGTCCGATTTCTCATTTCGGATACTCCATTGTGCTGTGGAGTACCCGGAGGAGTATATTGAGCGAGAATCTCATTCTCCTTCAAATAATCAATGAACTCACCACTCATATATTCACTGCCTCGATCAAATCGAAGACATTTAATATATTTACCAGTTTATTTTTCTACCTCATTATAGAATTATTTGAACTTTTCAAAGGTTTCTGATTTATGTCTCATCAAATAAACATAACCATACTGTGACATGTCATCGGTAAAAGTAACAAAGTATGAAAAACCCTTGTGAGCAGTCTGACTCATGAGACCACATACATCAGAATGTACGAGTTCCAATAAGTCAGTGGCTCGATGTCCTACACCTGAAAATGAGGCTTTGGTTATTTTACCATGAATACAAGATTCACAGTTTGGATAAGGTTCAATGGTGAGATCATGAATCAAACCATTCCTAACCAACTGGATTAAGCGTTGTAAGACAAAGAAATCGGCGACGCTGTTCTAGGCTCGCGGCCTACTTGGGAGTACGGAATAGCTCGCGGGGAACTAAACCGGAGAAATAACATGGAGTCGCCACCCAGTGTGAACTGGGAAAATGTGATTTAAGGCCGCCCTCACCCCTCGCAAGGGAAGACCTCAAACCGTTGGGTTCGGAATGGTCCCTTACTTATGCCACTTGTAATGATGTGATTTGTGCAATATCTTAACCGAATCTATGCAACATGCTCAGGAACAACCTATATCTAGTTCATGTTCATAAAGACAAATCATATGTCTAAGTTACATGCTTGAAAAGTAAGTTATCACCACGGCAAACACACAATAACACACGGCAATCCCATGAACATGCTTCAATTATATAATGCGGAAAACAAATAACAACATAAACATAATGCAAATTCCAAATGCAAAATAAATAACTAATTATGCTTAAAAATAAATAACTAAATAACATACTAGACTAAATCATGCTTACAAAAAAAATAATGTACTAGCAACCTAATCATGCTCAAATACATGGTTGGATGAAACAAAAATACGTGTGTCTCTTAAGTGGTACGTGGAATTGTATCCCGAGTGCAAACCGCACTACCGTCCATTCAGATTCGGCTACGTGATGAGCGGAAAATATATCAATATTTACCGCCCATTTTACTTAATATTTTGTTTAGTTTCTCGGGTTTGATGAACGTTTTGATATGTTTTAGTTTATTTTGCAGATAAAATAATATTGGGACTTAATGAAATCATTTAGGACGAAATATGGGTCAAATAAGGGCAAACATTGGACTTGACATATTAATTTTGGCGATTGGAAACTTGAAAGGGCGCTTTTGACGAAGTGCAGTTTTGGAAATTCCAATTTTGCGCATCTGTCGTAATATGGGCATAACTTTTTATTCCGATATCGGATTGAGATGATTCAAGTTCCAGATTAAATAAGACTCAAATATCTACAGCTTTGAAAGACAAAATAATTTCGAATTCTGAAGATTTCATGCTCGAAATTGATGAATCATCCAGAAGTGTGTTGTGTGTAATTATTAAAGTCACATTCAATCATTTTCAAAGCAAAAAATAAATTAATAAATAAATAATAAAAATTATCAAATCATCACCAAACATGATAAGAGATTAGTGGAGCAATTAATAATGGATTTGGTGGAGCAATTAGTGGAGCAATTAATAATTGATTTGGTGGATGATTTGATGGAGTCAAAAGTTTGCCTATAAATACCAAGCCATTTCATTTGTAAAATTCATACTTTCTTCTAAGGAATTCCTTAAGAATACTAAGAAGATTGTATCTTGTTTGTTTATTTACAGCTTTCAGTAATTAATTTCCGCTTTCGCACTTTCTTTTCTTTACTTTTCAGTTTTTACTTTACGTAATTTACTTTTACGCACAATACTTTTCTTTCTTTAATTTTCAGCAATTTACTTTCAGCATTTACTTTTCAGCAATTTACTTTCAGCAATTTACTTTCAGCATTTACTTTTCAGTAATTTACTTTCAGCATTTACTTTTCAGCATTTAATTTTCAGTATTTAATTTCAGCATTTACTTTCCGTCATTCAAATTTCAGTATTTAATTTTCATATTTTACTTTATGTCTTTTATTTTATTTAAGTTTTTTTTACTACCCGTAAATATGTGTCGTAACTAAGCCAGTTGTCTAGGGTTGTGATGAAATCCAATATCACCGGTTTATAAGGGGTTAAATTATAGTTTGGGTAATTTAAAGGTTTACTTATTAAGTCTTAAGCTTAATGTGTCTTGTTAATTGGCCACTAATAAGATTGATGTGGTAAATCTAAAAAAACTTGACAAATGAATTTTATGTTTCAACTTTAGACTTAATAGCCCACGATCTTCCTTAAGGATAGATAACCTTTTAATAGATTTTCTTACAGGATAGACATATACCTGTCGGGCGGGGGTAGCCATAATTCGAACTTAAACTTAATGAATCCAGATAATTTGGTTGACATAGACATATGGTTCAATTGGGTTAAACTGAGTATTTGCATCTGACCATCGACAGAGGCTTTTGCATAATTTAGTGTTCCAGGTTAGTAAACCGATTTATTACACAAACATAAAATAACCACTTCATCTTTAAAATGATATTGGAAGAAATCACAACCCTAGATAGTTTTTAATATTGAATTTTCTTAAACCTACATTCGAGCAATTTTATTTACTTGTTTTTAGATTCAAAACCTTCATCATTTCAAATCAATCAATCAACATGTTAAATACTAGTAATCATTTGACCTCATAAAATTAATAGATTAGGTATTAAGTCATCGTGGGATCGATACTTTTTATACTACTTGAACGATACGTGCGCTTGAGTTATACGCGTGTGTAAGCACCGGTCAAGTTTTTGGCGCCGTTGCCGGGGACTTATTTATCTTTACTATTAGTTTAGGGGTTAGATACGTTACTTGTATCTAATTTCTTTTTACTTATTGTTTTTGTTTTCATGTGTTTCAGGTTCTCAGAAACTACATGAGACGAACCAGAAGCTTTGAACTCCGACCGCTTGACCCAGAAATTGAAAGAACCATCAGACAGTTGAGAAGGGAAAGGCGAGAACCTGTCTGATGGTTCTTTCTCGCATTTCCCTTCTCAACTGTCTGATGGTCTTGAACCGTTGGAGGTTGCACCACCAATTCCCATTTGAGACAGAACCATTCCGGTGGTTGACAGACTCATTTCATGTATTGTACTTCCTCTCTTACCAGCAAATGCGTGTGACATCAAAACATGCATTCAGATGATTCAGCAGTCAGTTCAGTTCGGGGGGAATGCAACTGAAGATCCTAATGCCCACATCAGTAACTTCCTGGAAGTTTGTGGTACTTTCAACTACAACAGAGCATCAGAAGAAGCAATGAGACTGCGAGTTTTTCCATATTCCCTAAAGGACAGAGCTAAAGCTTGGCTACATTCACTACCAGCAGGTTCTATCATAACTTGGAACACTTTAGCCACCAAATTTCTTGCAAAGTACTTTCCACCAGCCAGAACCGGAAAGCTGAGGAATTACATCACATCCTTTGTACAACAAGATTCAGAATCCCTTTGCGAAGCTTGGGAAAGGTACAAAGATTTGCTCCGGAAATGTCCTCACCATGAAATTCCAAAATGGCTTCAAGTCCAAACATTCTATAATGGGCTTTTTGGAATAATGAGAACCACAATCGATGCTGCTGCTGGAGGAGCCTTGATGGCAAAAGGAGAAGATCAAGCCTGGGACTTAATTGAAGAAATAGCCAACAACAATTCCTTGTGGCCAACAGAAAGGAGCATGATCCAAAGAATTGTAGGAATTTATGAAAGTGGATCCAATACAACAGTCAACGCTAAGCTAAATCAGATATGCAAATTCATGGAGACTCTTACCACTGGATCCATAAGTTCACCATATGGAGAAGCACCAGAGTCGAACCAACTTGAAGAGACGGTGAATTATGTCAACAATTTCAACAGACAGGGGAACAATCCATATTCCAACACCTACAATCCAGGGTGGAGGAATCATCCCAATTTTTCATGGAGCAACAATTCAGGCCAACAGCAGAACTATCCACCACCTAAATTCCAGCAACAGAACAAAAGCCAGGAGCAGGCAAATGAACCAGGAATAACAGAATTGTTGACCCACTTGAAAAAGATAGAAGCAAAACATGACTCTCAAGCAACAAGATATGATACTATGTTTCAATCTCAAGCAGCAAGACATGATGTTATGTTTCAATCCCAAGCAGCATTAATTCAAAGTCAATATGCTTCTATTAAAGCACTACAGAATCAAATTGGACAACTGGCAAATGCTCAGAGTTACAGACCGCCAAGTACCCTTCCTAGCAACATAGAGCCAAATCCAAGAAACATGGGGAATGAGCAATGTCATGCCATCATGTTAAAAAGCGGTACTGAAATCAATAAAGATGCTGGAGCCAAAACAACTGTTGAGGAAGTTCCAAAAGAAATAAAGCAACAGATGGAGGAAAAAGAAGCAAAGGAAAAAGAACAGATCATTCCACCTCCACCTTTTCCTCAACGTCTTCAAAAGAACAAATTGGACAAGCAGTTTTCTCGGTTCCTGGAAATCTTCAAAAAGCTATATATCAACATTCCATTTACAGAAGTGTTGGAACAAATGCCCAGCTATGCCAAATTCATGAAAGACATTCTTTCACGAAAGCGGAGATTGGGAGATTACGAGACAGTAGCATTATCAGAAGAATGCAGCGCTATCATTCAGAGGAAACTTCCCACAAAGTTGAAAGATCCTGGCAGTTTCATTGTTCCTTGCACCATAGGAGAACATGACTTCGGTAAGACTCTATGTGATTTAGGTGCGAGTGTTAACTTGATGTCTTTTTCTATTTTCAGGAAATTACAGATTGGAGAAACAATGCCAACTTCAGTCTCACTACAACTTGCTGATAGAACGCTCGTATTTCCAAGAGGCGTAGTTGAGGATGTGCTGGTCAAGGTTGACAAATTCATTTTCCCAGTAGATTTTATTGTCATTGATATAGAGGAAGACGCAGACGTGCCAATCATCCTCGGGAGACCATTCTTGGCTACAGGTCGAACCATTATTGATGTACAAAAATGAGAACTAACCATGAGGGTACAGGACCAAGAAGTAACATTCAATGTTTTCAAGGCCATGAATTTCCCAGATGATGAAAAAAGAAGGAGGAATGTTTCAAACTTGATGTGATATACAGTACCATTCAGAACTCCAATGCAATGCAAAGTTCTACTGACAAACTTAAAACATGTCAATTGCCTGTGGAGCCTAAAGATAAAGCGTCTTTTGTACTGAAGAAGCCAATTCTTGCACTACAAGCAACAGAAGAGAAAAAGTTCCACCAGCTCAACGAATTGGAGGAATTTCACAATCAGCCTTTTAAGGATGCCAAATTGTACAAAGAAAAGGGCAAGAAAAGACATGATGAGAAGTTAGTGCGCATACAACTGGAACCAGGGCAGAAGGTACTGTTAAACAAATCAAGGGTGAAATTCTTCCCATGGAAGCCAAAATCACGGTGGTCAGGTCCATTTGTGATCACCAAGGTCATACCAGACAGAGCCGTTGAGATACATGATTCATACTCCAACAAAACTTTCAAAGTTAAAAACAAGCGTGTTAAGCACTACTGGGGAGAATCATTTGAGCGACAAAAAGAAAGTGTTACACTTTCAGATCCAGCCTAACTTTCGAAAGTAACGTCTAGCTGACGACGTTAAACTTAGCGCTTGCAGGGAGGCAACAATGTAATTTTTGTATATATTGTGATTTCATTTTGTATGTTTAGTTTTCGCAGGTTAATTCATATCAAGATGGAAGAAGTTCTCGCAAATCTTCACAAGCAATTTCCTTCTCTCCCTCAAAAATCTTTGATGAAAGTCTACAAAGCTCGCTTGGAACGGATGAGGTTACTGATGATCAAAGGTATTCCTACTGACTTTCGTTGGATTATTGAAGCACTGGCCCGATTGGCAGGTGAATCTTCTGACTCTTTTATTTCACATATGCCTGGTTTTGGAAGATGCACCTATGCAAAGAAACGTAGAGCTGAGCAAATGGGTGTTTGTTACAAATGTGCACGATGGAATTGCAATACTCGTTGTCGTTCTTTAGGAATGATGTCTGATAATCGTGAAGACAAAATTAAATTCATTAGGGATGGCTTGAGTAAGGAGTCTTTAGATGATATATCTTCAACTCTTGAGATGCATCCCAGTGGATATGTTCACATAGCCATTCGTAAATTACAAACACAATTCCAAAAAGAAAGACAACAATTAAGTCTTGGGAATCTGACTCAAAAAGACCCTGTTTGCCAGTTTATAAGAAAATTGGATGGGAAGCTTGTCCTTGACGCATAGACGTTAACCAAGCCGCTACTTTTCTTGTACATATTATATCTCTTTGTCTTTTCTTAATAATTGTGATTTATTTTGTTGTTTTCTTTTAATTTTCTCCGACAGGATCCAGACCTTTTTGACTATCACGATATTATTTCGCTACTAATCGTCATCTGGAAGATACTTGTGCTATTTTTACTCACCCTTTTCAGGTACTATAAATTCAGCCCGTCATTGCACGTTTGAAGGCATCCAGAGTTGAGAAAGAAATACATATAAAAAATGGAAGCCACTTCAAGAAGACGAGTTGAAAACATCTGTGTGTTTTGCGGTAGTAGTGTTGGTGTTAAGCCACAATACGTAGAAGCAGCACAAGAATTGGGTCGAGTCTTTGCTGCAAGAAATATGCACTTAATATATGGCGGAGGCAATCTTGGACTTATGGGGATCGTTTCAAAGGTCGTACAAGAAGGAGGCAATCATGTTTTGGGAATTGTAGGCGCTGGTTTTCACCCGAGGCCTACAATTGAGAATTCGTGAAGGGGGCACTGGCGATCCTGCAACACAAAGATATAGAGTGAGCGGGAGTACTGCCCACCGGTGTGGTGGGTGCCGGGGGCACTCCGACGCTCAAGTCAGTGAAGGAACTGAAGAAATAGTATGAGGAAGGTCAAAGTAAGATACTACCTTGAGCTTCGTAGGGTGCCGTGAGGGCGGTTGAGGTGAGATTCTGAAAGCTATGGAGAGAATATGGTTAAACTATCCGACCCTCTGCCCTCTTCTCTACTCTTCGTTTATATACATGCCTTTAAGGGCGCATATGCATTTACTGCTCTTTGATTACTTGTCCGTTGGGAGTCAATTACGATCGACTTCATGAGGAGCATTTAGTGCTTCTGCCCGTTTGTAGGCTGGAACGGCTGGTTCTTATTTATGAGACCGAGCATTAAGTGGACTGGCCATTGGATGATCCTTTGGTCACAGGTGTTGAAAATCATTGGGCCTGGGCCTGTATTACGCCTTTGGGGTTTGGTTAGGGGGTGCATCCAGTAGTGGGCCCGAAGCGAAAGGTCGAAGTTACCCTTGGACCAAATTTGCCCATATAGTTTGTCCCCTACTCTCTAAGTCAAAGAGTCTTTGGCTTGGAGAGTATTTGACGCGCGTGTCGAGACCATATGATGAAGGTGTACATGAGCTTCGGTTCTGCATATTGATTGAACCAAACGAATGTCAAATTATGAACTTGACTCTACAAGATCCATCGTGGATGTGTCCAGTCGAATGATCTAGATGAAGGTCAATATCATGAACTTGACTCTACAAGATTCATTGGGGAAGTACCCAGTCGACTGAACCAGACGAAGGTCAGGATATATGCCATACGACATGCGTAATATATGTCTTCAACTTGACTCGACATGAGTCTATGGGGGATGTCCTCGGCCGACTGGACTTGATGAGTCCAGGAAATATATAAGTCATACGACATGTGTAATCCATGTCCACAACTTTGACTCGATATGAGTCTAAGGGGGATGTCCCCGGTCGACTGGACTTGATGAGTCCAGGAAGATATAAGTCATATGACATGTGTAATCCATGTCTACAACTTTGACTCGACATGAGTCCATGGGGGATGTCCCCGGTCGACTGGACTTGATGAGTCCAGGAAGATATAAGTCATACGACATGTGTAATCCATGTCTACAACTTTGACTCGACATGAGTCCATGAGGGATGTCCCCGGTCGACTGGACCTGATGAGGCCAGGAAGATATAAGTCATACGACATGTGTAATCTATGTCTACAACTTTGACTCGACATGAGTCTATGGAGGATGTCCCCGGTCGACTAGACTTGATGAGTCCAGGAAGATATAAGTCATACGACATGTGTAATCCATGTCTACAACTTGACTCGACATGAGTCCATGGGGGATGTCCCCGGCCGACTGGACTTGATGAGTCCAGGAGATATAAGTCATACGACATGTGTAATCCATGTCTACAACTTTGACTCGATATGAGTCTAAGGGGGATGTCCCCGGTCGACTGGACTTGACGAGTCCAGGAAGATATAAGTCATATGACATGTGTAATCCATGTCTACAACTTTGACTCGACATGATCCCATGGGGGATGTCCTCGGCCGACTGGACTTGATGAGTCCAGGAAGATATAATTCATACGACATGTGTAATCCATGTCCACAACTTTGACTCGATATGAGTCTAAGGGGGATGTCCCCGGTCGACTGGACTTGATGAGTCCAGGAAGATATAAGTCATATGACATGTGTAATCTATGTCTACAACTTTGACTCGACATGAGTCCATGGGGGATGTCCCCGGTCGACTGGACTTGATGAGTCCAGGAAGATATAAGTCATACGACATGTGTAATCCATGTCTACAACTTTGACTCGACATGAGTCCATGGGGGATGTCTCCGGTCGACTGGACTTGATGAGGCCAGGAAGATATAAGTCATACGACATGTGTAATCTATGTCTACAACTTTGACTCGACATGAGTCTATGGGGGATGTCCCCGGTCGACTGGACTTGATGAGTCCAGAAAGATATAAGTCATACGACATGTGTAATCCATGTCTACAACTTGACTCGACATGAGTCTATGGGGGATGTCCTCGGCCGACTGGACTTGATGAGTCCAGGAAGATATAAGTCATACGACATGTGTAATCCATGTCTACAACTTTGACTCGATATGAGTCTAAGGGGGATGTCCCCGGTCGACTGGATTTGATGAGTCCAGGAAGATATAAGTCATATGACATGTGTAATCCATGTCTACAACTTTGACTCGACATGAGTCCATGGGGGATGTCCCCGGCCGACTGGACTTGATGAGTCCAGGATGATATAAGTCATACGACATGTGTAATCCATGTCTACAACTTTGACTCGATATGAGTCTAAGGGGGATGTCCCCGGTCGACTGGACTTGATGAGTCCAGGAAGATATAAGTCATACGACATGTGTAATCTATGTCTACAACTTTGACTCGACATGAGTTTATGGGGGATGTCCCTGGTCGACTGGACTTGATGAAAGTCAAAAGGAGTCTAGGAGACCTAATAATGCGACACCTTGTTGTTACTTCTACACTCATCGAAGCAGCCTAAGTGCATTGTAGGATCAAAGTTCATGTATTGTTGGCAATAATTGGGCCATGAAAGAAGCCCAAAAAGCTACGTAAATTCCATACACTTGCATTCAAAGAAGTATGCCATATACTTAGATGTATTTATTGGATTCGCGCATGTCGCTCGGAGGACATTCATGTTACTAGATTCTCGTACATTGATCGGAAGATGTTCACGTTACTGGTTACATTTATGTCGGCTGGAGAGATGCGTGTTGGTTGGAGGATATTCATGTTAGCTGCATGCACGTCAGTTGGAACCAAGCACGTCGGCTGAAGGCAATACAAGTTGACCGGAGGACACTCACGTTGGCTGGACCAAGAGCAGTCGCTGTTGCTGCTCTAACTCGTAAATTTACAAGTATGATATTTTTTTTTTTTTTTGAGGATGCATCCCGAATTTCTGATTCGTCCTCCTCCATCTTTGAAGCAACGACCTGATGTGCTCTCTCTGGCTCTGAAAGTGCAGTGGGAGACCATAAACCATTAGCTAGATAATCCTCATCACTGTCAAATATCTCCCACGAAATTGTGTTTTCATCACAGATTGCTGTGACCGCAGCCTCAGCTGCAGCAGTAGTTACATGTGGGCCAACCATGGTTTAAATTGGAGCGACTCGTTTTATCAATGAACTACCAGCGTCTGAATGGGAAGCAATACCTTTCTTTTTGCATGAGGTTCTTCAGTCGCAGCAATCTCATTTTTCTCACTCTCATTCATCTGCTCCTGAACTCGATCCTCCCTTTTTGATAACCTCTTGATTATCAGATGAAGCTGACAGTCCTCCTTTTATGCTATTCACACTCCCAGTGGGGGAAATAGAACTATTCATTTCATTCACAGAACCCATCAGAAACTCTCCAAAGGGCAGCTCTACGAGCTTTGAAATACAATCAAGTTTAGTCTTGGTTGGAACATTTTGAGCAACAAGCTCCCAGTTATCTCCATGCTTCACAACAGATTCTAAAAGAAGAAGGGTTTCTGCCTCAGTCCAAGTAGCGCCATAAGTAAACATGTTTCCTCATAGGACATTCAACTTAAAATCATCATAGGACATGTCCTCCTCATAACTTCCATTGTTGAAGAACTTTTCAAAGATTATGAAACTTCCATTGCTGTATTCATAGCCTGCATTTCCGTTAACAACGCCTTTGAGTATAGCGTTGGCACTCTCCTCCACACGACCCTGTTTGTGATAGCTGAGTTTATGGGATTCCCGCGAGTGGGGCTACTTCAATTGGCACGTTGAATTCGTTTCTCCTTTATACGTAGCATGGCTTGATGGAGGATATTTTTAAGCATTGAATGGCCTTAACTGCAAACAGCCTGCAATCTTTTGAAGCCTACACATTTGCTCATGTCGAGTGAGTTTTGTTTTATTTTTGGCTAGTGAAATGGACTCATGCCATGTGTTATGGAGATTGGTTTCTTTATCGAGGCTGTCATGGTTTTAGTGGATTTTGAGCCGGCATCAATAGCTATGCTTTGCTTTCTGGTTGACTCTCGTGGTCTTGTTGGTTGCTTGGGATGGTCTGTCATCACGGGCATGCAATAAGACATGTTTCATGCCTCCTCCTAACTTTTAGTCGAAAGACCCATAAACTTGGTGAAGGTCAATAGAATCATGGTAGTCTGGACATGTGGAATGTCCATGAAGTAATTATTTTCTGAACCAAATGGAGGTCAGTGAGTCTACCCTACTGGATTCGATGAGAGCCCATGAGTCTACGATTGAATGGACTTGGTGGAGGTTCAAAAGGTTCTCCACTCAGTCTACAAGACATTTTCGTATCTTCAAGAGAACAATACAATCTCTCTACTCTTGCTTAATGGAAGAGATAATATCCTTCAACATCTTAAAGAACAGACAACATTCTATCAATGTAGTTTGAGGAAGATAACATTACACCCAAGTCGTCTGGAGGGAATGGTAAATCATACAAATCATCCGGTGGAATAACAATGTCATTAGTTGTTTGGAGAAAATATCATTATTTAGATGTAGTGAGGAATTGATGACCACCTTGTCGTATGGAGAAAATGACTATCTACTTATGTCATTTGAATGAGGTATTAATCATCCCATGTAGTTTGAAATTGTTGGTGATTTATTCTATCATATAAGCAATTGGGCTCTATTTTATCTAATGATACCTTAGTCAAATTAAGTCTTCTTCCATCTCATGTCGAATAGGAATTCAATCAAGTGTCAAGTCTCATACATGGAGTGTCGAGTTGGATCTTCACTAAATTCTAAACAATCATATAGTGTCAATTTTGAATGGCTATATATAGTATTGTCAATGGGGACATCCTCCACGTCACACTAATGTTGAGTGGGACGCCCCTAACAAGTCCTACGCTGCATTGTAAATGTCGACTGAGACATCATCATCAATTGCCAGGTTGTAAATTTTAGTGTCGACTGGGACACCATTGCAAGTCTCATACTATAAATGGTAATGCCAACTATGACATCTACTACAAGTCCCAAGCCACATATTGACGTTGACTGGGTCACCCATAATAATTTTCAAGCTATATGGTGTAGAATCAACTGGGACATGCATAACAAGTCCCTAACTATGACACCTATTATAAGTCCATTGTCTTTCTAATGTCGACTGGACATTATTGAAAAGTGCAAGCCATACCTGATAATGTTAGCCAGGATGTCCACGCCAAGTCTTCATTCGGGTACCGTCGACTGAGACATCTTCCTATGCCAAACACATCACTTCACCACGTGAGGTAAGTGGTAGGAAATATAGTTCCATTGAAGGGAGACGCCTCGCTCCTGATGTAGGTCCATGAGACTAGAATTGATGACATTTCATTAATGTCTTCCGGAGGAGTTGAGAATCCTCTTAACGTCGTCTGAAGAAGATGACACTTTTTTTTTAATGTAGTCTGGAAGAGATGCCAAGCCTTTCGAGTAGTCTGGAGGAGATGCAATCCTTTTACGTAGATTGAAGGAGATGATATTTTATCATTGTCATCCGGGGTAGATGGTAACCGCCCCGAGTAGTCTCCAATAGATGTCACTTAAAGAGGGTACTTTCTTGGTTGATTGGGTATGCTGGGGATTATGAGGGTATTCTCATGTCGACTGGGGGAAGTGTGTAAGATGGTTCAAATGATGGTTCATATACGTCGACTAGAGCAAATGGACTTCTCATTAAGAGGGGAACAAATGAGATATATGACAATCCTAATATGTGTAATTGTTCTGGGAAGATGGCTAATTAAGTACCATGAGATATGGTATTTGCTCATAATGTGACGCCATACAAGTATGGGTGTTTGGAAGGATCGTAGATGGATAGATCTTTGCACGCTATGAATCGTCAGGGCCCCACGATGGGCGCCAAACTGTAGGCGTTGGTTTTCACCGAGGCCTACAATTGAGAATTCGTGAATGAGGCACTGGCGATCCTGCAACACAAAGATATAGAGTGAGCGGGAGTACTGCCCACCGGTGTGGTGGGTGTCGGGGGCACGCCGACGCTCAAGTCAGTGAAGGAACTGAAGAAATAGTAGGAGGAAGGTCAAAGTAAGACTACTACCTTGAGCTTCGTAGGGTGCCGTGAGGGCGGTTGAGGTGAGATTCTGAAAGCTATGGAGAGAATATGGTTAACTATCCGACCCCCTGCCCTCTTCTCTACTCTTCGTTTATATACATGCCTTCAAGGGCGCATATGCATTTACTGCTCTTAATTACTTGTCCGTTGGGAGTCAATTACGATCGACTTCATGAGGAGCATTTAGTGCGTCTACCCGTTTGTAGGCTGGAACGGCTGGTTCTTATTTATGAGACCGAGCATTAAGTGGACTGGCCATTGGATGATCCTTTGGTCACAGGTGTTGAAAATCATTGGGCCTGGGCCTGTATTACGCCTTTGGGGTTTGGTTAGGGGGTGCATCCAGTAGTGGGCCCGAAGCGAAAGGTCGAAGTTACCCTTGGACCAAATTTGGCCCGTACAGGAATCATCCCAAAACCTTGGCAGAAGCAAATCTTATTGAACCATCAAACGGAGAGGAACTGATTGTGCCAGATATGTCTGAACGACTGGTAGAAATGATTAACCGTGCTGATGCTTTTATTGCTTTGCCAGGTGGCTTGGGTACATTGGAGGAAATTTTTATTGTGCTATCTTGGGAGAATCTGAACATACACCAGAAACCAATTAGGCTGTACAACGTTGATGGATTTTATGATTTTCTTTGTGTATTTCTTGATGATGCCCGGAGAAATGGGTTCGTGTCAAAACCTTTGAAAGAACTCCTCTTTACTGCCAGAACTGCTCTGGATCTAATTGATCAACTCTTAGCCTATGAACCACGAGTTGACCCTATCCTTTCAAAAATAAATTGGTCCGAGGACGATCGTGGTAAGAGGCGTCGTGTTAATCTGGATCTAAACCTTTAATTTATTGTAGAATTTCAACTAACCAGGTATTATCTTCTAAACTCTTCTTCTACTGTTTAAGACATTGGGGACAATGTCTCATTTAGGTTTTGGGGAGGGAATTAGTTGATCAATACCTTGTTTTAGTTTGTGTGTTGTTTTTATTTTTAGTCCAAATTTTTTTCGAAAAATACAAAAAATTTGAAAAATTTTCAAAAATTAAAAAAATATTTTGCGTTTTTGTTTTTATTTTGACTAAAAATGTGAAATTGGTAAGAGATAGCTGAGTAAGGAGTTTCCACTCCTGAGACGTATCTCAAGCCTATTTTCGAAATAAGTTAATTTTTGTTTATTTCCTTTTAAATTATGTAATTTGTAAATTCTCCATAAAACGGACTAAAATGGATCTTCATATGTTCAGTTAGCAGATATTATCAACATACATAGAAACATACGAACATGAACTGTAATTGAAAAGTTTGTAATATTCAGTGCTCTAGTTAAATTGGAGGAAACATCTCAAAAAGCAATGGAGTAAAAAATAAATAAAAATCTAAGATCCGAGTTATTAAGTATGTAAGGGTGTTTTAACACCTAGTGCCCTAAAACCAACTGGTTTGGGAGTCACTGGCCCTCGCTACATGGATCAAAGATGTTGCAAAAATATATATATCTGAAGTCTGAGTAATTAAGTCTGTAGGGGTGTCTTAACACCTGGTGCCCTAAAGCCAACTGGTTTGGGAGCCATCGACCCCAACACTCGCTACATAGATGGAAGATATTGTATTTAAAAAAAAAGAAAAATCAAAGAAAAAATCAGAAAAATTAGAAAAATTATTCCATTGCTGCAAAAAAGGTGTGAAATCTGATAGAACTTTAGGACAAAAATATTACTCTCTTATCAACTGCACTTATGACTGTTGTGGGCAAAATGAGTTGTTTAATATTATGTTGGCTGTGCATATGGAGAATGGTAAATATAATCGGAGATTTACTTATTCAGTAATTTAGAAAGAAAGAAAACAACTAGTAACTGGAGTAGAAGTTTCACCTGATTAGTCACTAACTTCTTTATTCTCTTTTCTCTTGTCTTTTTGCTTTTGTGTGCATTAGTTTTATTATATTTTTACTTTTGTAAAACGTTTGTGGGTATCGTTGCTGTAAGCCCTCACGAGACTATAACTCGTCCACTAGGGACACCTAGGGGTTTAAAGGCTTGTTGCATATGCTAAATGCAACCGTGATCCCTACGAAAGTGGCTTAGTTTAATTTTAATTGTTTCTTGTATTTTATTTTGTTATTTTTCTCGAGGACTAGCAAAATGTTAGGTTTGGGGGTGTGATGAGCGGAAAATATATCAATATTTACCGCCCATTTTACTTAATATTTTGTTTAGTTTCTCGGGTTTGATGAACGTTTTGATATGTTTTAGTTTATTTTGCAGATAAAATAATATTGGGAATTAATGAAATCATTTAGGACGAAATATGGGTCAAAAAAGGGCAAAAATTGGACTTGACATATTAATTTTGGAGATTGGAAACTTGAAAGGGCGTTTTTGACGAAGTGCAGTTTTGGAAATTCCAATTTTGCGCATCTGTCGTAATTTGGGCATAACGTCTTACTCCGATATCGGATTGAGCTAATTCAAGTTCCAGATTAAATAAGACTCAAATATATACAGCTTTTAAAGACAAAATAATTTCGAATTCTGAAGATTTCATGCCCGAAATTGATGAACCATCCAGAAGTGTGTTGTGTGTATTATTAAAGTCATTTTCAATCATTTTCAAAGCAAAAAAAATAATAAAAATTATCAAATCATCACCAAACATGATAAGAGATTAGTGGAGCAATTAATAATGGATTTGGTGGTGGAGCAATTAGTGGAGCAATTAATAATTGATTTGGTGGATGATTTGATGGAGGCAAAATTTTGCCTATAAATACCAAGCCATTTCATTTGTAAAATTCATACTTTCTTCTAAGGAATTCTTAAGAATACTAAGAAGATTGTATCTTGTTTATTTATTTACAGCTTTCAGTAATTAATTTCCGCTTTCGCACTTTCTTTTCTTTACTTTTTCAGTTTTTACTTTACGTAATTTACTTTTACGCACAGTACTTTTCTTTCTTTAATTTTCAGCAATTTACTTTCAGCATTTACTTTTCAGCAATTTACTTTCAGCATTTACTTTTCAGCAATTTACTTTCAGCATTTACTTTTCAGCAATTTACTTTCAGCATTTACTTTTCAGCAATTTACTTTCAGCATTTACTTTTCAGCAATTTACTTTCAGCAATTTGCTTTCAGCATTTACTTTTTAGTAATTTACTTTCAGCATTACTTTTCAGCATTTAATTTTCAGTATTTAATTTCAGCATTTACTTTCCGTCATTTAAATTTTAGTATTTAATTTTCAATATTTTACTTTATTTCTTTTTTTTATTTAAGTTTTTTTACTACTCGTAAATAGTGTCGTAACTAAGCCAGTTATCTAGGGTTGTGATGAAATCCAATATCACCGGTTTATAATGGGTTAAATTATAGTTTGGGTAATTTAAAGGTTTACTTATTAAGTCTTAAGCTTAATGCGTCTTGTTAATTGGCCACAAATAAGATTGATGTGGTAAATCTAAAATAAACTTGACAAAGGAATTTTAGGTTTCAACCTTAGACTTAATAGCCCACGATCTTCCTTGAGGATAGATAACCCTTTAATAGATTTCCTTACAAGATAGACATATACCTTCGGTCGGGGGGGGGGTAGCCATAATTGGAACTTAAACTTAATGAATCCAGATAATTTGGTTGACATAGACATATGGTTCAATTGGGTTAAACTGGGTATTTTCATCTGACCATCGACAGAGGCTTTTGCATAATTTAGTGTTCCAGGTTAGTAAACCGATTTATTACACAAACATAAAATAACCACTTCATCTTTAAAATGATATTGGAAGAAATCACAAACCTAGATAGTTTTTAATATTGAATTTTCTTAAACCTACATTCGAGTAATTTTATTTACTTGTTTTTAAATTCAAAACCTTATCATTTCAAATCAATCAATCAACATGTTAGATACTAGTAATCATTTGACCTCATAAAATTAATAGATTAGGTATTAAGTCCTCGTGGGATCGATACTTTTTATACTACTTGAACGATATGTGCGCTTGCGTTATACGCGTGTGTAAGCACCGGTCACTACGGAATTTACGTCCGGGTTTCCATCCGATATCCCACAAAAGAGAACACTCATTTCGTTCATCCAGAATTCACATCATGCCTCAGCAAACGACTCTCATGCGATAATATATTAAAATAAATAAAATAAAAGAAAGATAATAAGTTAAAAGGGTGCCCTCAGGTCTAACCTCTTTTGTCGTCTCTCGAAATCGCGTTACACGGCCGTCGGAAGGGTTGATGTTCGCAACTTTATGGTTCACTAATCCAATGTTTTTCCTCGCTGTTTCGCTGTTTGAGCTGCTGTTTTCACTCCGTTTCGCTGCTGTTTTCTCTGTATTTTCTGGTTTCTATTTTAAGGTAATTTAGGGACTGTTTTATGGGTTATTTGGACTGGTTTGGGTTGCGGTTTACGTCACTGTTTTGGGCAGTTTTTGGACTGTTTTTCAGTGCAGTTTTTGGGGTTGTTTAAGGTTTATTTGGGTGGCAGTTTAAGGTTTATTTGGGTGACAGTTTAAGGTTGATTTGTGTGTTTTATTTAATGTGGCTAGTGGGCTGTTTGTGAGGCGTGGGGCTGGATGTTAGCGTGAGAGCGGTGGGGCTTGTGAGGTCCAATCGTGAGTAGAGTTGGCGAGAGGGTAATAAGAGAGAAGTTGTGTCTTCACGTGGGCTCTTGTGTCGGTTCAGAGTGTGTGAGTCTTGGTCAACGTGGCTTTTCGTGTGAAAGAGGGTTTGAAGGCTATTGGCTTACGTGTTGTTGCTGTGCGTGTGAAGATTGTGAGATTTGAGAGTGGTGTGGTTGCGGCTTGGGCGTAGCGTGAACTTGGGAGGCTATGTGGCGTGTATGAGTGTAGCGTGAATGTGGGAGGCTATGTAGCGTGCGCTGAGTGATCTTACGTGAGTGTGTGCTGAAGGCTGTGAGTTGTGAGTTTTGTGTTTTGCCGAGAGGCTAGTGTGTGGCTATGGCGTCGTGTGAATGGTTTGCAAAGAGTGAGTGGCGTGAAGGATCCCAAATGGTGCGATGGCTGATTTGTTTATAGGTTTAGTTGGCTTACTTTTTGGTCATTGGCGAAGACTGTCCGAAGGGTTCTGTTGTGCTTGTCTTTGCTGGCTTGTTCACGGTCAGTCTGGGTAATGAGTGAGAGAGAGAGACATGGGGTCGTTAGGGTTGTGTCCTGAGTGTTTAATGGTTTATGGTTCTGTCAATGCCGAGAGAGGAAGGAGCTGAGTGATGACGATTTACGTGAAGGAGCAGTTTGTTGGCTGGGTTGAAGGGCTGCTGTGTGGCGTGAGTAAGGGTTATCTTGGGTGGCTGCCGAGAGAGATAGATGAGATGTCTTTGTCTTTTTTGTTTGTGTGTTTTTGTATATTGTTGTCGAGTGTTCTGAGGCCTGAAGAGAGAGAGCGGGTTTGGTTTTTGTTGATAGAAAGTGTGCCTACGTGGAGAGAGCGTTATTAGGGTTTCTTATTTTGTTGGTTATGGCCGTCTAAGTGAGAGAGATGTGAGAGGGTTGCCGAGTGTTTTATTGTGTTGGCTACTGTATGAAGAATCCGAGCGAGAGAGAGAGAGAGAGCTGAGTGTGGGCGTGAAGATTAGTTTAGGGTTTTATTGTTTTTGTTGTGGTTGAGAGGAGGAGGATGCAGACGTGAGAATGGAGAGGTGTTAGAGAGAGGTCTGTGTATTCGTGGACTGTGTGTGTAGCCTTATTGCCGAGTCTGTGTGTGAGTGTTTGTCAGGAGGAGTGAGGGCTGTTGTATGATTAAGGAGTGCGAAGTGTCAAAAAATGGAGTTAGGGGATTTTGTTTACTGGTTCCTTATTGCCGAGGGAGAGAGTGTTCTGTTATGGTATTGTTTTTTACCTTGAGAGTGGAAGCCCAGGGAGGAGAGTGTTTAGGGTTTTTTTGAGTGAGGTGCCGTGAATAGTCTAGAGAGCAAGGTTGAAGTTTGTGTTATTTTTATAGTGACAAGCTAGGGTTTGCATGGATTTTAAGGAAATAGATCAAGTAAATAAGGCATGTGTGGTATTTGATTTAATTAGTTTAGGCAAGGATATTTATTTTTTTGGTGGGAATTTCTTTAAATTGGTAGGTGATTTATTTAAATAGAAAGAGATTTATTTTAATTTGGAATTTATTTAATTGGATTTTAAATTCAATTTAATTAATTTAATTGGTTTTAATTGGATTTAATTTGTGAATTTAATTTAATTAAGATTTCAATTTAATTGGTTTCAATTTTAATTTCATTTCAATTTAATTGGTTTTGAATTTAGTTTGTGACATGTTTTTTTAAATGGTTTAATTATTTTGGATTGGGCTTGGGCGAAGTGGGCTTGGTGTATATTTCAAGGGTTTTGGGCCAAGGTGCTTTAAAACGGAGGTCCAACAAGCGAGCCCGAAGCTAAACAAGCGAATAAAATCTAACAAAAATATCGATTCCTTTCCGACATCCGTTTCCCGCGACTTCCTCGACTTTAAAAGGTAGTGTCTCCAAATGAGACTCATCATAAGGACTTACATGAAAAAATGTAGTGCCTACAAGCGTCTAATGCCTATATAACCTAACCTCATACACTAGAGTTCAATATTATTTATTTCAGATAATTTACGTTTATTAATCCCAGTATTCAAAATATCTCGAGAAGTATGCAATATGTAATGACCGTGCTCATTTGGACACTCAAGGATCTGAACATTAATTCTATCATATAAATATAAGGAACAATTCTTAATATTTACACGATATCCTTCTGTATCTAATACAAAAAGTGATATAATATTCGCTACACATCCCGGAATAAAATAGCAGTCATGCAACAAAAGACTCTCACTGGACAAGGGGATCTCGCATACTCCTACTACAACCACATCCAGAGAGTCACCAAAATGCAACTGCATCTTTCTGGGCTTTAGCTTTCTACTTTTTTTCAGCACCTGCAACGAATTGCAAATGTGAACAGGACAAGCAGAATCTAAAATCCCACTAGATGTCATTGATTCATAAGCTATAAAGATATCAATAACATGAAAAATAAATGTACCTGAAGTAGATGCTCTCTCCTTTCTGATCTGGGCCAGGTGATCATGACAGTTCCTCTTCCAATGGCTGATATTGTTGTAGTGGTGGCATTTATCTTCGGTAGCTCACTTGGGTTTAGCTATCTTACCATGTGGTGGAACATTTGAACCCTTTGTTTTCTTTACTTTCTTCATCTTCCCTTTCTGTTTATGTGAGGAAGCAAGAAGAGCAATAGGTTTAGGAGGGCGAGTCGGAACTGTAGGGGTTGGTGCTCAGAGCGCCAATCCGGACCGTACTCATGTCTGATTCATGAATACGAACATCCCCTTATTCCATAATATTACTTATTTATGGTTGCACCTCTTGTTCTTATATACGTATTCGATCTGATTACGATTATATTGAAACTAAATGTGGTTTAGTGATATGTATATATTAGACAAAGGCCCGATAATATATAATGCAGTACACAGTTACAAAGTTAGTTTGTAATTGACATTGGGAAGTGTCACTGCTATATGTATATTATCAAACATAGTTCCTGGTCAAGATTTGCTAACACGGGTCGGTTAGTCAAATCCGTTGAGACCAGTACATGTCGTATATCGAGACTTGGTACGATGGTTTATCCCAATGAACCATGAGTCTATGGAGACTCGTATAGACGTGTAGGTGTTTATAATGGATAAACACTGAACGGCTCACCGAAGATTCTTAATGGATGGTACATCCACGTCAATAAGAATCTTCTCGGGTTGAGTAGCATAGTGGTCCTTCGACTTGAGACACCACTGTGGATGTATGAGACATCCTCCACACTTAGATGGCAGTCACGTCACCGATCTATTAAGATCAGACCTCCGCCTGTTCGTTGGGTGTGGATCGATCCTCAGGATATCCTGTGTGTGTCAAGATAAGATCCGTCAGTTCTGTGTACAGAGCATAGGTAGTCCATATATTATTAGCAGTCTGTTAAATCTGTGGCCACAGTATACTTCGGAAGTAAGTTCCGAATGTTATTTAGAGATTGCTAATAGATACGTCGACGAGATAATACCTATAGAGATTTGACGTTTACATCTATATCTCTGGGATTATCTAGATACCTGTGACGGAGGGATTATACGTATGCAATGACCTCGACCTGTATGATTCAGCTAGTTTATCTGTGATCGTCATAATCTACGGGTGGATAGATTATGCACATGAAATTGGATTTCGTGACGGATATACCTGAATCTAGAGAGTCTCAATAATGAAACATACTCGTAGAGCACTAGAGCAACATTTATGAATAATGATGATTATTTATAAATCGTTTAATCGTTAAACGAAAAATACATGCGAACGGGCCGAACCGTCATTTCCTAATTAATGTGTATTTGTATTTAATATATGATATTATTAAATACACATTAATAAATAGTCAAATAAAGGTATTTGACATATATCATTAATATATGTATTTGAGATATTTAAAGTAAATATAATACATATATTTGATATATTTGTATTTAATTAATTATTTAATTATTTAATTGTTAAATGATTAATATAATTAAAATTTAAATATATCACCAAATGATAAAGTTAGGAAATGATATAAGTTGCAATTGTTGACTTATACATTAAAGGAAAATGTTGTCAAATTGATTTTGACTTCTTAAGATATTTGTTCAAAATTGTTTGAAAAATAAAATATCTTTTTCCTTTATTTTCTTATAAATTCGGCCATAACACTTAAATATAAGAGTTATATTTTTCTTAGTTGCATTTGTTGACTTAATTAAATATCTAATAAAGTGTTATTTGGATATTTATGCAAGTTGACCAAATGTAAAGTGAAATGAAATTGAAATTGCAAAAAACTTGTATTTGGCTAGGTAATTTCGGCCAAGGCATCTTTGATACAAGTATATATTGTTTTTCATTTCATTTCATTGTTAACCTAATACACTTTAAAGAAAAACTCCATTAATGGAAGCAAAGGAAGCTTGTGAGAAAGAAAGAAGAAATCAAAGAAAGCTTAGATTTTAGTAAGTTTTTCCAACTTGCTATTAGAAAGGAAAATGTTCCTTAGGATCTAGGCTTTAACATATGATGTTCTTAGGTTATTTCTTTCTTTATTCCTTGTGTTTTTGTTGATGGAAGTTTTGATGGAAGTGTTGAGCATGCATGTTGCTAATATAGAGTTGTTGACCCACTCTTAGATGACCTAGATTTGATCTTGAGTTGTTTCATTGTATTGAGACTTTGATTGGATGGAAGAAAGATGATTGAAGTGTTGGATTTAACCAATTTGGTCTAATTTGTCCAATTTGAAGAAATTGAAAAATTAGGGTTCATGACCAATTCCAAATTTGGGAATTTTCATATATGTTGTGTATTTGGATGTGTATATGATGCATATAAAGTTTCATGTTGATTGGATTACATCTTGATGTGTTTTGAAGCATGAAATGACAAAGTGCACAAATGGCACCCTATTGGGAGCATTCGGCCAAGTGAGTCAATTTTGGGGATTTGGTTGCTTTTGGTGTTTTGATGTTTTGAACATGCTAAGTTCATATTAGAAATGATTTAGAATCATTAAAAATTGATTAGATCAATTTCGGACTAAAATGGACAAAATACCAAAGTAAGGGTAATTTGGTAAATTCACCTAAATATGATTTATTGAATTTTATTTCATAATTTGATTATTGGAATATTAAATAAATATGTTTATTTAATTAATCCAAGAAAAAGTTTTGAAATCGGAAGATACGATCTTCCGCCGCTTCCGCTGTGTTACCGGATTCTGCCCCTAAAACCCCTACAGGAACTCCCTTCCTCATATCATCTTCCGCAGTTTGTAGTATCTTATGCAACTCTTGATAAGAACAGTTAATCCCATTCATATTAAAATACATCACAAATTGGCGATATGATGCTGGGAGTGATCCAAGTATGACACTTCATCCTAAAGTGTCATTCAGAGGGAAGTTAAAGCGCCTCAATTGTTCGATTAGATCAATCAGATGAAGCAAATGAGGGCTCGCAGCTTGTCCCTCCTCCAGATTTGAATGGAATAATTCCATCGAAATTTTACGAACCGAGACCTGTGCTTGTTTCATAAAAGACTCTCTAAGTCGCATCATCATAGTATATGCGTCAGACAAACCAAAGTATTCCTTTTTAAGCTACGATGACAAGGAACTGAGAATATATGATTTGACCATTCTATCATCATCTCTCCACCTCTGGAGAGTCTCATGTTCCTCTTGTGATGAATCATTTGATATGGCAAGTGGCAACGAACCTTCTAACACATATTCTAGTTTCTCAGACCCAAGGACAATCCTTAGATCCAAGTCCCAATCTGCAAAGTTTTCGGTGCCTTTAAGCTTGTTCGTATCAAGTATACGAGCAAAAGGATTAGTAGTAGGTGCCGCCATCGCAAATCTATCACATAGATAGAAAAAAAACAGTTAGAAGACAAAACAGTTTCATATAATATAAAATAAACAAAACATAAATAGATCATGAATTTTTAATCTAAAAATGATTTTCCCACTATTACATGCAATACTGTAATCCCCAAGTAGAATGCAAATAAATAATTAATCAAATTAAATACAATAGTGAAAGGTGGATCCCATGAATATATTTTAGCTCACAGCTTTGGCACGTTCTCGCCTACGTATATTCATTAGGTAGACAACTCATTGTCAATCACTTACTAGTGACTCCTGACATCCGGTCCTGGTCGTTTCTCGTTGTGACAGCTTTGGCACGTTCACAAGGAGGCGTACCAAGGTTAAACTTTTCAATGATAAATTCAAGAAACTTGCGTAGTTCTGACAGCTTTGACGCGTTAAGAATTTTCGCTTTCACTTGAACTTACCTAGTATCACATATACATCCGGTACAGATAAATTTCTATCGGCTACACCCTCACTGCTTTGGCACGTTCTCGGATGTAGTCATAGAACAAATATCCATAAACCGTATTGACAAGACTGACCAAAAAACATGCATCCGATACATATTACTTTTAAACCTTATTAATTAGGGATTTTTCCGCGAAAGATGTTATACACAATATTTAATCAAATTAAATAACACAAGCATGTATAAAGCAAAGAATATATTAAAAATTGAATTTTAAAGGCTAATCATATCATAAGCCTAGAATCAGATTCGCTCTGATATCATTTTTTTGGGGTTTTAGGCAATCAGTACGGGTAACGCAGCGGAATGCCGGAAAATCAAATTTTTCGATTTCTTTTATTTTTCTTGGGTAATTAAAATAAAATAATTTATTTTAATCACTCAATACTCAACAAACCAGATTTTTACCCAAAAATTTAGAATTTTTCAATATTACCGAAAAGCACCTAAACTTTGCATTTTGATCTTTTTGGTCCTAAAATTGTCAATTACAATTTTGAGTGATTCCAAATCAATACCAAAATGATTTAAACATGTCATACACATCAAAACACAATGGAAACCGAAAATACCCTATTTTCTATAAATTACCGCGAAGCCCACCAATTTTCAATTTTGATCAATTTGGTCCAATCTTGTTCAAAACAAGTCAAGATCAAATATAATCAACACCAAATTAAATATACATCATATATACATCATTATACAACACATACATTAAAAGCACCAAATTTGGAGAGGGTGTAAACCCTAATTTTACAAATTCAACAAATTGAACAAATTACACCAAATTAATTCAATCCAACACTTTAATTTAATCTCTACAACACCAAACAAGTCTCACCACCATGAAACAACTCAAGAATAATTCTAGGTTATCATTGAGTGGCCTAACAACTATAGAATGTCAACCAAGTCATCTAATGACTAAAAGAGAGCTTAATAACACTTTATAAGTTTTCTTCCTTAACATACATGCTCACGTCTTTCATTCATCCATCCAACCAACTTGTTACAAAACTAAAAGAGTAATAACACAAGAGAACATCTTATGTTGAAGCCTAAAGCAATAGAAACAATTTCTTAGAAAAGAAAAGAATGAAAATACCTTTTATTTCCAAGTTTTTCTAAACTTCAAGCATTAGCACTTATATTTTTCTCTCAACTCTCTTGTTTTGTAATCTTTTAGGCTTGGCATAAAGTATTGCAAAATGAAAAATGAAAAGCTTTTAAACCTAGGGTTGGCCGA